>NW_025573274.1:162500-172435 GCF_020424385.1 Procambarus clarkii
GCCTTAAACAGCCGAACACCAACGCGTTACCGTCACAAGTTTTATGGGGGCCTGTCCTAGGAGCTTCACTCAGGTACTGGTGCCAAGTGGTAATTTATGGTAAGCGTATTTAACTTTGTTAACGTAGCTTTACTATTTTTCATTCAATTTCATTTTTTATAAGGTGCGGTGTATTGTGCATTACGAGAGTAACATATAGTGAAGGTGAGACAACTTTGGATTACGTGGTGACTGTAGGCCGCAGTCATACTCTTAATTGGTCATCTCTCCCTCCATGTTATTACTCGTATTTACCATCTATGTCCCTTGAATATTTCTCATTCTGACAGATCATCATATTGGTACCCTGGTACTGTGGTCTGCCCCGGGTCAAGAGTACCCAATCTTCTGCAATCTGACTGTAGGAGGACAAAGAGGGCCATAGTTCCTCTAGCTCGAACTTTAGTTGCTGAATTGGGACCTCAGCAGCAGTTCTCGTCACCAGTTGACACCTCGCACCCCTACACGTCAGTCAGAGATGATGATACATACAACGGTAGGGAATTAGCTTATTTTTTCAGAGCACAAAAGTTCGCTAATTCTGTAAGTATCATATTAAATTCAGTAGGAAAAACTTGCTTTATGTCCTATAGAGACTTGGCAAGGTATGCCTACATCCTTGGACTACCAATTTTACTTTTGAAGCATTTAACTGTTTCATTTGTTTTCGAAACTTTGTTTCATTTGTTAGTAGGATTTTCTTGCCCTTATTCTCTTACATGAGTACCGGGTACAAGATTTCCTGCGCCCTTGATTTAATTTAATCATTTAATATCTTTCACTTAACGTTAATTGTTAAAGATCACACAGGATAGGTACCAGTTGCCACGTTGTCCTGTTTCTGACATTTCATTATTGAACATTCGTGTACCTTTATTTGCTAATTTCACCATGTTTCGTCTCCAAACTTTCCGTGCAAATCCAGCAGGTGAAATAGGGACTTTGAGTCGTGCCAAGAGGACTGAACTACAAACTCTTGCACATGAGTATCAACTAGAAGTTCCCTACCAAGCCAACAAAAATGACCTACACAACCTGTTGCTGGATTACTATTTAGAGCAAGGTAAGATAGACTCTGAAACTCATGAAACTTACTATATTGCAGAGAAAACTGACTTGGCTACGATGAAACTTAAACTAGAGCTGGCCAAGATTGAACGTGAGCAGCAAAGAGAAGCAGCTGCCATACGAAGGGAAGAGCACGAACGCGAAGCTGCTTTGAGGAGAGACGAACAAGAACGTGAAGCTGCCTTGAGGAGAGAAGAACACGAACGTCGAAGCTTGCTTGAGGAGAGAAGAACACGAACGCGATGCATTACTCCGTGAACGTGAAAGAGTACAGCTTGAAACCAAACAACGCGAGTTGGAAATACAACGCGAACATGACAAGCAACAAGCGACTCTGGCTCTAGAGTGTCGTCAACGCGAAATCGCCTTGGAAACTTCACACTTCACTCAACGCCAGCAAGCTACTGCCAATCTTCCCGTCAGTTTTAATATATCACATGCAAGTAAGTTAATGCCATCCTTTGTAGAAGCAGAAGTTGATGTGTTCTTTACCACCTTTGAAACCCTTGCTAATCAACTCAGTTGGCCTGTCGACCAATGGGCAACACTTCTCAGAGTCCATCTTACAGGTAGAGCTGCAGTCACACTCAGTACTTTGGCGTCTGAGAATGACTACTACACTCTGAAACAAGCAGTGTTAGACGCCTACCTACTTTCCACCGAAAGTTATAGAAGGAAATTCCGTGACCACCTGAAGGCAAGTACCACTACCTTCCTCGAGTTTGCTAACACGAAACGGAGGTATTTCATGAAATGGCTGGAAGCAGCACATGTCTCTACTTTTACAGAACTCGTGAACCTGATGCTTGTTGAAGAATTCTTGAGACGTGTGCCGCCTCCTGTCCGCCTCTACTTAGCAGATAAAGAAGAAACCGACTACCTGAAGTGTGCTAAGTCGGCTGACACTTACAGCCTCATCCACCGGCTGACACCTGAACCATCCTCCAGTAAGAAGTCGTGGTACAGTTACGAGAAGGTGAGCCCCGATCAAGCTGGTTCACAACTGTACTGCAAGTATTGTAGACTCTATGGACATACCATAGACAAGTGTGGTAAGTCTCAATACAAGGGAACCACTGACCAACAACGACCCAAACCAACTCCTCCTAAGTCCGGTAAGCCTGTGATGAATGTTGGTGTTGATGTTAATGATCTTTCTCTTTTCAGTAACCACCTGTATACTGGAACTGTCTCTGCCAACGGTTCAAATCCGGAGGGACGTTTCAAATTGAAGATCTTGAGGGACACAGCGGCTCTACAATCGATCATCTTGAAGTCGGCTGTGCCCAACATAGTCTACACCGGGGAAACAGTCTTCATCACTGACCTCACTGCTACTACTCCATACCCTCTCGCCAGAGTCCACCTGGATTGTCCCTACGTGAACGGGGAAGTCCAAGTCGCCGTCAGGGAAAAGCCTTTTCCCATGCCTGGAGTGCAACTTCTCCTAGGCAACGACTTGGCAGAAGACCTGCAACCGACCAACCTGATCGTCATGGACAAACCCCAGGTGTGTAACTCTGTGCCAAGTAACCCTATTCTCGAGTATGTTCCAGCAGAGGTTCAAGAGAGTGATGAAGTTTCTCCTCCGGTTCTCGTGACCACCCGTGCACAAGCCGCACGTCCACAGCCAGCTGACTCTACTGCTACCGCTGTCCCTCAAGACCCTCAGAAACTACCCCCGCATCTGACCAAGTTGGAGTTCCGTAAGTTGCAGAGGGAAGATCTTACTTTAACACCATTGTTTTTCCAGGCTGAGACTCAACCCGACAGTATTCCTGGGTTCTTCCTAGAGAACGACTTGCTCTACCGCAGATATAGACCCAGTAAACTGAAGGAGGAGGACGATTGGGCCAACACCGAACAACTTGTGATTCCCACCAGCCTGCGGCCCACTATTCTACACCTGGCCCACGGAGCATTCTCCCACTACGGCTTCAACAAGACTTACCATGGGATTCGTCAAGACTACTACTGGCCAGGTATGGTAAACAACGTCAAACAGTACGTAAAACAGTGTCATACATGTCAGATGGCAGGCAAACCGAACGTCTCCATTCCCAGAGCACCACTGATTCCCATACAGGTGCCTGCGGAACCTTTCCACAGACTCATAATAGACTGTGTTGGTCCTTTACCTCGGACCAGTTCAGGTAACGCCTACATCCTAACCATCCTGTGTCCTACCACCAGATTTCCCATAGCAGTTCCAGTGAAGAACATCACGGCTGCTACGGTTATCAAACATCTATTGAAGATCTTCACTCAATACGGATTTCCCAGGGAGATTCAAAGTGACTGTGGCACCAACTTCACCAGTGATCTCTTCAAAAGGACACTGGAGGAGTTCAACATCAAACAGGTATTGTCCAGCCCCTATCATCCTGCTTCACAGGGTTCTCTTGAACGTAGTCATCAGACCATCAAAGCACTCTTGAAAAAGTTTTGTAGTGAAACCTCAAAGGATTGGGATAAGCAGATTGACCTAATAATGTGTATTTTCAGAAGTCTCCCCAATGAGTCCCTAGGAGTATCTCCTTATGAGATGCTCTACGGCCGTAAGTGCCGTACTCCCCTTAAGGCTTTCAAAGACTCTCTCAGAGATGCCACCTTCAGTGAGCATCAGAATGTGCCCCAGTTTCTTCAAAACCTTCAACACATTCTAGAGAGAGTCCACCGCTTTGCCCATGATAATCTATTGAAAGCCCAGGTGAGAATGAAGACTCATTACGACCAGACCAGCAAAGTAAGAAAATTCAAGCCGGGAGACTTCGTCCTTGCTTATTTCCCTATCCCAGGTTCACCTTTACAAAACAGATTTTCAGGACCCTACTGCGTCAAAGAGTGCAGAAACAACAATACATACGTCATAGAGACTCCAGATAGGCGGCGGAAGACCCAGCTGTGCCACGTCAACCTCCTGAAGCAATATAATGGTACTCCT
This sequence comes from Procambarus clarkii, assembly GCF_020424385.1. Taxonomy (NCBI): domain Eukaryota; kingdom Metazoa; phylum Arthropoda; class Malacostraca; order Decapoda; family Cambaridae; genus Procambarus; species Procambarus clarkii. The sequence continues at coordinate 166,552 of NW_025573274.1, forward strand.
CCCACTGTCTTGATTAATTATTCCACATTCACAGAACCCTACATCCACAGTGAGACCATCCCGGCTTCTTCTCCCGAAAGCACTGACAAGGAGTCGGCGCTTTCTAATTCCAAAATCCTTAATGATCTTCCCAAATGCTTTCAGGATAATACTCGTGCTCCTATGCCCTCTTCTAATTCCACTCTCACCTCGTCAGATAAGCCCTTCATCCTCCATGTCGACGCCAATGGTACCGACGTGGGTGGTGTCGTGATGCAGCAACGAGGCGAGAAGAATACACCTGTCAGCGACTACTGCTACAAGGAACGACGGAACAATTGGCAAGGAGCTACTCTTCCTCATCCTGAAGCTTCAGCACTTCACTCCACACCTGAAAAGTGCTCGGTCCACCATCAATACGGACCACACCACCCTACACCTCCTGCAGCACGCCCACTTCTCATCTCAACGTCTTCTACTATGGGCTTGCTAACTGCAGAAATTCAACCTGGAGACACGCTATACCAAGAGTCTGACAACATCTTAGCCCATGATCTCTCCAGAGTTTATGAAGTAGAAGCAACTCCATCCATTACTCCACCACATAACGACGTACTTCTTCCAGAACCGCAGGCTTCGGGGGAGAGTTGTGACGATAATCTCCTTCAAGAGATTGAGCCTGCTCTTCCCTCCAAAATTACGTCTTCACAACTATATAAAAGACTATGGAAGAAATGTCCAACAACGACAACAAACACCAGCAAGGCTTGCCAGGGTGAGCAGAAACGTATGCAACCAGCCACCTGTTCGAACTCCAACCACCAAACTACCCGTTGATCGCTACGACTCCGCTGATTGGTCGCCGGTCTGGCTGCACCTGCCTCGCCCCCCCCCAATACTACCCGATGTCTGGGGTCGCCCCAACATCAGTCTTCAGAATGTTCCGTGCTTTCGTAGCCAGCACACCTCCCAGCTAGACTCTAGAGTGTACTGAGAGAGGTGGTGGCTTTAAGCCAATATTCCAGCACCTCCCACTTACTTTTGTATTGCACTTCTTGTTATTTTGCCTTAACGTAACTTTTCATTGTGTCATTTAAGTATTCTTATTATTTTGATTCATTGATTTTATTATAAGAATTTGTTTGTGCATTATTTTCATGTTTTGATTTATTTAACGTAATTAAAATTTCATTGTTAAAGTTTACTTGTGTTTTGTGTGTCTTCTCCTTACCTTACCACAGACGAAGTTCCAGTTTTTCTATTTTTTTTTATAACTATGTGACGAGGCCATACCCCTAGCCTTAAACAGCCGAACACCAACGCGTTACCGTCACAATATATATATATATATATATATATAAGAAGCCTTCCAGCAACTGGCATAACAGGTACGCCTTAACCCGCTCCACCACCCGCTCAGACCCTTAAAAGAGATGGTAATTTCGGAGTATTTAAATACCCCAAAGATCAACACCTCCCAAGAGCACTAGAAGCAAGTGAGGGGTCATTTATACTTTTAATTTCATCAAGTCCCTGTTAAATGGTAGAACACTGTGTCTCTGACTTAAGGCACAACTCTCCTAAACACGATAGTTAAGTATACAACTTTAGAACACTTTCCCACCAGGAGACTCGACATATGTATTGTATGTATATACATATATTATAGATATATATTATATATATATATATATATATATATATATATATATATTTTTTTTTTTTTACCCTAGAAGGGGTACAAACCTCTGGTGCATTTTATGCGGAAAATCCACAGAGAAATATGAAATGAGGTGAACGTTCGGCTTTGTTAAAGCCTTTGTCAACACCAGACTGACTGATGTTGTCTGTCAGTGGTGTGACAAAGGCTTTAACAAAGCCGAAACGTTCATCTCATTTCATATTTCTCTGTGGATTTCGCATATATATATATATATATATATATATATATAATATATATATAGTATATATTATATATATCTATATATAATTATATATATCACGAAAATAAACACGTGATTAAGAATGCCCGACAATGTCAGACCACGGATTCTAAAATGAATTTTCAGGAATTTCCTTAAGTTACTTTTCACTGTTGATGGTAATTCAAATATCAATTCTTGATCTTTGAATTGGTCTTTGAATTACCATGAAGAGTGAAATTTAATATACGAAAGTACTTAAGGAAATTCCTGTTAGAATCATTAATCCTCCATGGTCTGACATATGTCATAATATATATATATATATATATTATATATATATATATATTTATATATATATATATTATATTACTGTATATATATATATTTTTAAGATGAATAGGAAAACCAGGGATATACTGAACATCTTGTATCAGAATCTTTACTTTAAAAAACATAACGTTTCGAATACTTCTCGTATTCATCATCAGATCTAAAAGAAAAAACAGAAATCACAATCAAATAGCTGGTAAACAAAGAACTCATACTGAATATAATTGCCTATCAAAGAAAGGAAAATGCTTAAAAAACATAACACTTAAGCGCACTTAAAGTGATCAATACAAATAAAACTTCTCAACTGTCACATATATTAAAACTAATTTAAAATCCATTAAACTACAAGATGAAATTTATAACTACTAAAACAAACCATTCCATTAAACTTACGTGAAGTGATCAGAAGTGAAACTTGATACCTAATACACAGATACTAAACACTATAACAAATATTTATATAATGACTACAAATCTACAAAAAATGTATGTAAAATACAAACAGAATAAACGACAATTATAAAGTACTAACCAAAATCTTATATAAAACTCAAATATTAAATAAAATTAAATACCAAAAAATGTATTATATATCCTAAATAAACGATTATATTAATGTACAATGTTAAGACTTGAAATAATTAAGAAAGGGCAAAGACATGGTAAACTAAACAAAATTAAACTACCAAAATAAACTAAAAATCAAATTACAGGGCCTACTGTGCACTATACAGTGTACAATTGAACAGCTGAAAGGTTGCTATTTAACAGAGGCCGCAGCTCCTTTATATATAAGGATTCCATTACTCTCAAATCTGACTGGCCATTCATACAAGTGTCCAGAACTTTAAAATCAGATTCCAGCAGAGAATGATCAAACTCATAACAATGGTTTCTAATCTCCGAAAATGCTGGTTTAGACAATGGTAATCCAGTCCTAAAAGATAATCCCCGGTGCTCAAGTATCCTAATCTTAAAGTTCCGAATGGAACTCCCGACATATCCAGCATTACAGCTGGAACAATTATACATATATACGACATTTGAGCACAAGGGGATAGGCACTTTATCTTTAAATTTAAAATAAGAGCCTATGGTATTTGTGTTGACAAAAATAAATCTAAAGTCTACTTGAGGATAACACTGCTGCAACAGTCTCCTCAAACGACTCCTTACAGAAAAGCTAATATTGCCATAAAATGGTAATTTAATATATTTAAGATCCCTTTCCACTGTAGTAATCCTACACGATGGGTGAAACTTCTTATTTAAGAAATTCCTTATAAAAGTATAAACCATATGCACAGGATAACCATTATTTGAAAAAAAATTTCACAAGAAAATTAATTTCCTGATCAAAGTTATTCCAATTAGAACATAAAACAAAGGCCCTATTCAGTAGAGTGTTAATAGCATTTTTCTTAAAAATATCAGGAACAAAGGAATTAAAAATTTAAACCTAAACCAGTAAAGGTTGGTTTCCTAAAAACATTAGTGTTGAACCCATTGAGGTTATTCACTTTTACATCAAGAAACGACAATGAATTATCAACTTCACACTCTGCAGTAAACCGTATATTACTATGTTGTGCATTAAGATACTCTCTAAATTTCTCAATATGACACTGGTCCCTAAACAACAAAAAAGTGTCATCTACATATCTCCTGTACAAGACTGGTTTAAAGGTCGAAGGACAATTATCAAGCCAATTTATTTCGTGAAAACTCAAAAATGCATTAGCCAGTGCAGGACCTAAAGGAGACCCCATTGCTGCTCCATCAATTTGTTTATAATAAATATTATTAAACATAAAGATGGAGTCTTTAACTGCTATTTCTAACAGCCGTCTGAATATTTTACTACAAAATCCAGGCACTAAGTTAGTGTCCGCAAATAATTGACTTACACAGATATCAATGGTTTCCATCAGAGGAATATTAGTAAAAAGTGATTCAACATCGAAACTGGCTATTATAGTTGGGAACTCAAAATTTAAAGAGGAAAGTTCTTTTACAAAATCCTGAGAATTTCTCACAGTAAATTCATTATGCGTTAATGGTTCTAATAATGGAACCAGAAACTTAGCCAGTTTATAATTAAAAGTGCCAATCGCTGATAAAATAGGACGAATCGGTATACCTGTTTTATGAACTTTAGGTAACCCATATAAGATGCCAGGCTTAGAGCCAGTTGCAAGTAATTTAGTATAATCGAAAAGAGAGTCTTTCAAACTTCTTAGAACTCTATTCAGTTTATCCTCACATTTCAAAATATACGAGAATGGGCCTATATCAACCAACGTAAATTTAGAGGGGTCTTCTAACAACCTTTCCACCTTAATAACATACTCTAACTTGTCCAAAACCACTATACCCCTACCTTTATCTGGCCTGGTAATGCAAATACTCCTATCGTTCTTTAAGCCATTAATACACTCCAATTTCCTTTTGTCAAAAGGAGGGAATGTAGATCTATATTTACCAAAGTCGTTAAAGACTTCATGTGCTAAGGAGAGAAACAGTACTGATGATATTGGTCCAACTATAATTTGTACCAGCCCTTAGGGTACAAGTTTTCAATGTGTTGCATAACCGCTCAAAACCTAAAAAATGATTAACAAATTTAGGTTTTTTACACGTCAACCCGAAGTCTAACCCCAGAGAGAGAAGTTCTTTCTCAATGGGAGACAGAACTCTCTTTGAAAAATTGAAAACCACCTTATCAGGGTCCACCGAATTAAATGAAGGTATATCCAAGTTACGCAATTTCTTCTCGTGAATAAGTCTACATTTTTCAACCCTTTTTTCATTATAATTTTCATATTTACATTTTAAAGATGCAAAATCAATCCAGGAAACCAAGATCTTGAATTTCTCCAAGTACACGTGCAATTCACTTTTCAGCTTATTTACCCTCTTCTGCTTTTCAGATATTTCAAAGTCCAACAATCTTAATAACCAAGAATTATATTCACTTGTCAACGCAAATTTGTCGGAATACACTTTAAACCTGAGGAATCTTGGGACCAAACGATGCGCCTTACAGGTTTGTAGAAATTCCAAATCCAAGTGAGCATTCTTAACTGCGAAATCCACTTTCTCTATTCTTCTGTATAACGTAACTATAGGTCTTCCGTATCGTTTTAATAAAATATTTATGATCGATGTTCCCTTCGGGAATCTTAATTTTAAGATGAATAGGAAAACCAGGGATATACTGAACAACTTGTATCAGAATCTTTACTTTAAAAAATATAACGTTTCGAATACTTCTCGTATTCATCATCAGATCTAAAAGAAAAATTATATAATTGATAGGCAATTATATTCAGTATGAGTTCTTTGTTTACCAGCTATTTGATTGTGAATTTTGTTTTTTCTTTTAGATCTGATGATGAATACCAGAAGTATTCGAAACGTTATGTTTTATATTAAATTACCATTTTATGGCAGTATTAGCTTTTCTGTAAGGAGTCGTTTGAGGAGACTGTTGCAGCAGTGTTATCCTCAAGTAGACTTTAGATTTATTTTTGTCAACACAAATACCATAGGCTCTTATTTTAAATTTAAAGATAAAGTGCCTACCCCCTTGTGCTCAAATGTCGTATATATGTATAATTGTTCCAGCTGTAATGCTGGATATGTCG
>NW_025573275.1:0-13619 GCF_020424385.1 Procambarus clarkii
AAACCTGCAACCCATCGACACCAATAAAATGTTCCCCTTTAACACATAAACAAAAAATATTCACACAATATGTTTGCCTCAAACCTCTATCTGTTCTCTACATACAGTGAGAGTGGACTCCCCCGTTTTGGGCGGGTCCATACTCCACCTCGCCCGGCGGCGGTCCTCACTCGCTGGGAGGGTCTTCCTCCGTCAGGAGCCGGGCTCCCTCAGTCGTCTGTCAGAGCTCAGAGGGGATGGACGTCGCTCCGTGTTCCTCCATCTTCACTCTCTTATTTCAGGCTTTCTGCCTTATTAAAACATGTCTAACTTATAAATAAACATCGCTACTGTCGCTGGGCACACGACCAACTACAAGCAATCACTATGAACTGGCGTATATCGTGCTTACCACAGATTAACTGATCGAGGGCGCTTTCCCTCTGACGGCGTCTGGTCAGGGCGCTCCACACAGCCCACGAAAATGCCTCTGAGCAGCTTATTAAACTCTCCTCGCCGTCCAAGACTTGACACCACAACGTTCTCAGCTCAATTCCACAGCTGGCACGTCTGCACACTTCTCTTCTCTTAGAGATATATCACTAGGGGTTCCCTTCTGACGGGAGCTCAACGGAGCGCGGTTTCCCCCTGCGATGTCTGGCACTCAAGTGAGGTCAAAGACCTCCAGAAGCGAGCCTCACGCCTCCAGCAAAATGTCCACATCTCCTAGCCAGTCATTTATTTGTTTTCTTCTTCATTGCCCATAAACTCAAACTGTTATACATATCCAACCAGCCATTTTACATATGGGTTATCACCTCAATATTTGCTAGACCTTTTAATCAGGTCAGGCTTGATGAATAACTCTCAAGGAGGGAGACTCGTTTCTCCTGTAGGCTGAGATCATAACAATATATATATATATATATATATATATATATATATATATATATATATATATATATATATATATATATATATATATATATATATATATATATATATATATATATATATATATATATATATATATATATATATACATATATATATATATGTATATATATATATATATATATATATATATATATATATATATATTATATATATATATATATATATATATATATATATATTGGTGTATACTGGCAGCAGGTTTTCTTTCAAACATGTTTCATTGAATATGACCGCATATTCTGTATTTATTATTTTCTGGTTTAGGGCTTCTATCCCTCTAACTATTTTTCTTAGCATCAGGGCTTAATTGAAATAGGAGTTCTCCAAAACTCATTTTCGTACTTTTAAGGTGAAGAAAAGAAGTGATTTACTATAGAGTGTATTACACTTATTTGTATAATTTGCACGACGTTTCGAACCTCCATGGTTCATTCTCAAGTGAACAGATCTTACAATACTAGTTGATTTTATACCCGCATTAGGTCAGGTGATAATACAATGAAGGTGAAAACATGGGGGGATACATAAGGGATAAACATAGGGGCTGCAGAAGGCTTATTGGCCCATACGAGGCATTTCCTATCCAAACACAAAGATTAATCCAGTGTAATTGGCCTGTTATGTTGGACATTGTCTTCTGTGTTGGCATCGATATGTTCTTGTCTTGTCCTTACTCTCATGGTGGGTAGAGTAAATAGTTCCGTGATTTGGGTGTTCATGGTAGGTCGCTCTATTCTTATGTGAATTGCCTCAAGAATTTGTAATCTTCTTGAATCTTGGGTTTTGTCTATTATGCAAGTATTCTTGTTCAACATTTCTCTTGTTAGAGTAATGTCATGGGCTTCTCTCATGTGATTCCTAGGGGCACCAGATTGAAGATGGCATGTCAAACGCCTCGTCAGCTTGGTCGACGTCATACCTATGTACTTACATTGAAGGTTACATCCTTCGTGGGGGCAAGTGTACATGTATACAACGCTTGACTGCTGAAGAGGGTTCTCCGTCGGCTTCGGGCTGTTTTTGACAAGGAGTTCGGAAGTCTTCTTGGTTTTGTAGAATATTATCAGGTTTATGTTTTGGTTAGGAGTAGTGCTTTTTACTCCTTTACGGATTATTTCTTTCATTATTCTTTCCTCTTTTATATGTTCACTGTGCATGGTTGATTTGTAATATAATTTTATTGGGGGTGTTGTGGTTTCTGTTCTAGGTTCTGAATTATACCACGGTCCAAGTGTCTTCTTATAGCAGCGTTTATTTCCGCGTTGCTATATCCGTTGTTCACCAATACCTGAGTTACTCTTTCAAACTCTCTACTCACGTTGCTCCATTCAGAGCAGTGGGTAAGCGTACATATATATATATATATATATATATATATATATATATATATATATATATATATATATATATATATATATATATATATATATATATATATATATATATATATATATAATATATATATATATATATATATATATATATATATATATATATATATATATATATATATATTGTGACGGTAATTCGTTGGTGTTCGGCTGTTTCAAAAGCTAGAAGCAGGGCCTCGTCACATGACAAAAAAAAAGAGAGAAAGTTGGTCCTTTCGTCTGTGGTAAGGTAATGGGAAGACACACAAAACACAAAGTATATAAACAATGAAATTTTAATTACTCTAGAAAACAAGACATGAATAAAGGCAATCTCATAAAATATGCAGGATAAGTCAACAAACAAAATAACATGAATAATCACTGGCAAATGAAAAGTTACGCTAAGACAAGTAAGTTACAGTGATAGCAAAATAAAATATGAGTGCTGGAATACTGGCTTCGAACTGCCACCTCCCTTAGTACACGAAAGCCAAGGCTTAGTCTACTAGCAAGAGATGTCAACTGCATGGAGCACTGAGATATTCTGACGAGACTGGCGCACTGCAGCCCAGACGTCGACTTGTGATGGTGGCGGAGGGCAGGTGCGACGAGACACCAGCCAATCAGCAACAGGCAGGCAAAGGATGAGCAGTTAGCTGGTTACGGCGGTGGCCAGGTGTTGGGGTACGTTTTGCTCTCTGGGCAAAACGTTTGGCGATACTTGGTGAACGTATCTTCTATATAGTATCTTGTATTTTGACGTAATTATGTAGGGAAGAGCAGGCTCAATCTCTCTTGAAAGAGATTATCGTCACAACTCTCCCCCAAAGCCTGCGGTTCTGGAAGAAGTTACGTCTTCATGTGGTGGAGTAATAGGTGGAGTTGCTTCTACTTCATAGACTCAGGAGAGGGCGTCGGCTATGATGTTGTCAGAACCCTTGATATAGCGGATCTCCAGGTTGAAATCTTGCAGATATAAAGCCCATTGTAGAAGACGCTGGTTATTGAATTGGGCTTGATGTAGGAAGCGGAGAGGATTGTGGTCTGAGAAGATGGTGGTAGACCTGGCACCTTGTAGGTATGGAGCAAAGTGCTGGAGATTCAGGACGATGGATAGTAGCTCCTTTTCAATAGTGCTGTAGTTCCTCTGGTGGGGTTTCAACTTGTAACTGTAGTAGCTGACAGGTAGAACCTCCTCGCCTCGTTGCTGCATCAGGACACCACCGATGCCGGTACCACTGGCGTCGACATGAAGGACGAAAGGCTTGGTGATATCTGGCGAGGCGAGAATGGGATTAGAACAGAGGAGGAATTTGAGTTGTTCGAAAGCAACGGTTTGCTGCATGGTCCAATTATACCGTTGCTTGGAACTGGTTATAATGATTAATGGTGTGGCGACTGTACTAAAATTTCTCACAAACCTACGGTAGTAGGAGGCAAGACCAAGGAAGCGCAGGAGCTGCTTCCTGGTGGTAGGCTGTGGATAATGCTGGATGGCTTGAGTGTGTGTGTCTAACGGAGCTAGGCTGCCACTCCCAATTACATGACCCAGATAACGCACTTTACCTTTGGCGAAGGTGGACTTGCCCAGGTTGATGGTGAGGCCGGCTGTCAGGAGCTTGGCGAACAGTCGTTGCAGCTGGAGCAGATGTTCGCTCCAGGTGTTGGATGCTACGACGATATCATCCAAATAGGCGTAGGTGTTATCCAAACCCTGGATGACAAAGGTTGACAGCTCTCTGAAAGGTGGCCGGGGCATTACATAGTCCGAAAGGAAGGCGTTCATATCTGAAAAGTCCAAAGGGAGTGATAAAGGCAGATATTTCTTTGGCTCGCTCTGTTAGACACACTTGGTAATACCCCTTAAGCAAGTCCACTTTGAACAAGTACTGGGCATTACCAATGGCGTCAAGAATGTCATCTATCCGTGGCAAGGGGTAGGCATCCTTGACAGTCACATTATTTAACTTACGGAAATCCGTGCAAAGTCTCACCTTACTTTGGGGTTTTGGCACCAAGATACAGGGTGAGGCCCAGGGGGACTCACAAGGTGTAGCCAGTCCATGATCCAAGAGGTACTGCACCTCAGCACGCATGACTTCCTTCTTGCTAGGGCTGATTCGGTAGAAGGGTTGACGAATTGGCTGGGTGTCAGGGAGCAGTTGGATGTCGTGCTGGGTAACATTACACTCTTGGGGATCATCTCGGAACAACTCTTGATGTTCTTTGAAGATCTTGACGAGAGGTGCACTATGATTGTCCTGAAAATAGTTGGGAAGATCAGTTAGGATTTCCGAATTAGAAAGCGCTGACTTCTTGTCAGTGCTTTCGGGAGGAGAAGCAGGGAAGGTCTCACTGTGGATGTATGGCTCTTTAAATGAAGAGTAATTAATCATGACAGTGGGAGGAGTACCGTTATACTTCAGGAGGTTGACGTGGCACAACTGGGTCTTCCGCCGCCTATCTGGAGTCTCTAGAACGTAGTTATGGTTGTTTCTGCACTCCTTGATGCGGTAGGGTCCTGAAAACCTGTTTTGTAAAGGAGAACTTGGGATAGGGAAATAAGCAAGTACGAAGTCTCCCGGCTTCAATTTCCTTACTTTGCTGGTCTGGTCGTAATGAGTCTTCATCCTCTCCTGTGCTTTCAATAGATTATCTTGGGCAAAACTGCAGACCCTCTCTAGAATGTGTTGTAGGTTTTGAAGAAACTGGGGCACATTCTGATGCTCACTGAAGGTGGCATCACGTAGAGAGTCCTTGAAAGCCTTGAGAGGAGTACGGCACTTACGTCCGTAGAGCATCTCATAAGGAGATACTCCTTGGGACTCATTGGGAAGACTTCTATAGATACACATTATTAAGTCTATTTGCTTATCCCAATCCTTAGAGGTTTCATTACAAAACTTCTTCAGGAGTGCTTTAATAGTCTGATGACTACGCTCAAGAGAACCCTGTGAAGCAGGATGATAGGGGCTGGACAATACCTGTTTGATGTTGAACTCCTCCAGTGTCCTCTTGAAGAGATCACTGGTGAAGTTGGTGCCACAGTCGCTCTGAACCTCCCTTGGAAATCCATACTGGGTGAAGATCTTCAATAAGTGTTTCACAACCGTAGCAGCCGTAATGTTCTTTACTGGAACTGCTATGGGAAATCTGGTGGTAGGACACAGGATGGTTAAGATATAGGCGTTACCTGAACTGGTCCGAGGTAAAGGACCAACACAGTCTATAATAAGTCTGTGGAAAGGTTCCGCAGGCACCTGTATGGGAATCAGTGGTGCTCTGGGAATAGAGATGTTCGGTTTACCTGCCATCTGACATGTATGACACTGTTTGACGCTATTTACCATACCTGGCCAGTAGTAGTCTTGACGGATTCCATGGTAGGTCTTGTTAAATCCGTAGTGGGAGAGTGCTCCGTGGGCCAGGTGTAGAATAGTGGGCCGCAGGCTGGCAGGAATCACTAGTTGTTCGACGTTGGCCCAATCGTCCTCCTCCTTCAGTTTACTGGGTCTATATCTGCGGTAGAGCAACTCGTTCTCTAGGAAGAACCCAGGAATACTGTCAGGTTGAGCCTGGAAAAATAATGGTGTCAAGGTAAGATCTTCCCTCTGTAACTTACGGAACTCCAACTTGGTCAGATTCGGGGGTAGTTTCTGAGGGTCTTGAGGGACAGCGGAAGCAGTAGAGTCAGCAGGCTGTGGTCGTGCAGCTTGTGCACGGGTGGTCACTAAAACCCGAGGAGAAACTTCATCACTCTCTTGAACCTTTGATGGAACATACTCAAAAATGGGATTATCCATCACAGAGGTACACACCTGGGGTTTGTCCATGATGATCAGGTTGGTTGGTAGCAGGTCTTCTGCCAAGTCGTTGCCCAGGAGAAGTTGCACTCCAGGCATGGGAAAAGGCTTTTCCCTGATGGCGGCTTGGACTTCTCCGGTCACGAAGGGACAATCCAGGTGGACTCTGGCGAGAGGATAAGGAGTGGTAGCAGTGAGGTCAGTGATGAAGACAGTTTCTCCGGTGTAGGCGATGTTGGGCACCGCCGACTTCAAAATAATCGATTGAAGAGCCGCTGTGTCCCTCAAGATCTTCAGTTTGAAACGTCCCTCCGGATTTGAACCGTTGGCAGAGACAGTTCCAGTATACAGGTGTTTACTGAAAAGAGAAAGATCATTAACATGAACACCAACATTCATCACAGGCTTACCGGACTTAGAAGGAGTCTGTTTGGGTTTTGGCGTTTCGGTGTTTCCTTTGTATTGAGACTTACCACATTTATCTATGGTATGTCCGTAGAATACATACAATACTTACAGTACAATTGCGAGCCAGCTTGATCGGTACTCACTTTCTCGTAACTGTACCACGACTTCTTACTGGAAGATGGTTCTGGTGTCAGCCGGTGGATGAGGCTGTAAGTGTCAGACGACTTAGCACACTTTAGGTAGTCGGTTTCTTCTTCATCTGCTAAATATAGACGGACAGGAGGCGGCACACGCCTCAAGAATTCTTCATCTAGCATGAGGTTGACGAGTTCTGCAAAGGTAGAGACATGTGCTGCTTCCAGCCATTACATAAAATATCTCCTTTTGGTATTAGCAAATTCGAGAAAGGTAGTGGTACTTGCCTTCAGGTGGTCACGGAATTTCCTTCGATAACTTTCGGTGGAGAGAAGGTAGGCGTCCAACACTGCTTGTTTCAGAGTCTGGTAGTCATTCTCAGACGCCAAAGTACTGAGTGTAACTGCAGCTGTACCTGTAAGATGTACTCTGAGAAGGGTTGCCCATTGGTCGGCAGGCCAACTAAGTTGATTAGCAAGGGTTTCAAAGGTGGTGAAAAACACATCAACTTCTGTCTCTACGAATGGTGGCATTAACTTACTTGCATGTGATATATTGAAACTGACGGGAAGATTGGCGGTAGCTTGCTGGCGTTGAGCGAGGTGTGAAGTTTCCAACGCGAATTCTCGTTGACGACATTCTATAGCCAGAGTTGCTTGTTGTTTGTCATGTTCGTGTTGCATCTCCAATTGGCGTTGTTTTGTTTCAAGCTGTACTCGTTCCCGCTCACGGAGTATGGCAACCTCACGTTCCTTGAGGGCGATTTCACGTTCTTGTTCTTCCTTTCTTATGGCAGCTGCTTCCCTTTGCTGCTCGCGTTCGATCTTGGCCAGCTCTATTTTGAGTTTCATCGTTGCCAAATCAGTTTTATCTGCAATAAAGTAAGTTTCGTGAGTTTCAGAGTCTATCTTACCTTCCTCTAAGAGATGATCCAGTAACAGGTTATGTATTTCATTTTTGTTGGCTTGGTAGGGAACTTCCAGTTGATACTCATGTGCAAGAGTTTGTAATTCAGTCCTCTTGGCACGACTTAAAGTCCCTATTTCACCTGCTGGATCTGTACGGTAAGCTTGGAGACGAAACATGGTGAAATTAGCAAATAAATGCACAACGAATATACTGTTGTGATATGGTGAATGTCAGAAACAGGACAACGTGGCAACTGGTACCTATCCTGTGGAATCGTTAACAATTAATGTTAATTTCAAGATGATAATGATTAATAAATCAAGGTCGCAGGAATTCTTGTACCCGGTACTCATGTAAGAGGATAAGGGCAAGAAAATCCTACTAAACAAGCGAAACTGAGTTTCTAAAACAAATGAAACAGTTAATTGCCTCAAAAGTAAAATTGGTAGTCCAAGAATGTAGGCATACCTTGCCGAGTCTCTATAGGACATAAGCAAGTTTTTCCCACTGAAATTAATATGATACTTACAGAATTAGCGAACTTTTGTGCTCTGAAAAAGAAGGCTAATTCCCTACCAATGTAAATATCATCATCTCTGACCGACGTGTAGGGGTGCGAGGTGTCAACTGGTGACGAGAACTGCTGCTGAGGTCCCAATTCAGCAACTAAAGTTCGTGCGAGAGGAACTATGGCCCTCTTTATCCTCCTACTGTCAGATTGCAGAAGATTAGGTGCACTTGACCCGGGGACAGACCACAGTACCAGGGTACCAATATGATGATCTGCCGAAAATATGAGAAATATCCTAGGGACAAAAGATGGTAAACACGAGTAATAACACGGAGGGAGAGATGACCAATTAAGAGAATGACTGAGGCCTACAGTCACCACGTAATCCAAAGTTGTTTCACCTTCACCATATGCTACTCTCGGAATGCACAATACACACAGCACCATATGAAAATAAAATTGAATATTAAAAATAGTGAAAAGCTACGTTACCAAAGCCAAATACGCTTACCATAAATTTACTACGTGGCACCAGTACCTGAGTGAAGCTCCCGGACAGGCCCCCACATTATGTGACGGTAAAGCGTTGCTGTTCGGCTGTTTCATATGCTAGGGGCAGGGCCTCATCACATGACAAAAAAAAAAGAGAAAATTTGGTCCTTTCGTCTGTGGTAAGGTAATGGGAAGACACACAAAACACAAAGTATATAAACAATGAAATTTTAATTACTCTACAAAACAAGACATGAATAAAGGCAATCTCATAAAATATGCAGGATAAGTCAACAAGCAAAATAACATGAATAATCACTGGCAAATGAAAAGTTACGCTAAGACAAGTAAGTTACAGTGATAGCAAAATAAAATATGAGTGCTGGAATACTGGCTTCGAGCTGCCACTTCCCTTAGTACACGAAAGCCAAGGCTTAGTCTACCAGCGAGAGATGTCAACTGCATGGAGCACTGAGATATTCTGACGAGACTGGCGCACTGCAGCCCAGACGTCGACTTGTGATGGTGACGGAGGGCAGGTGCGACGAGACACCAGCCAATCAGCAACAGGCAGGCAAAGGATGAGCAGTTAGCTGGTTACGGCGGTGGCCAGGTGTTGGGGTACATTTTGCTCTCTGGGCAAAACGTTTGGCGATACTTGGTGAACGTATCTTCTATATAGTATCTTGTATTTTGACGTAATTATGTAGGGAAGAGCAGGCTCAATCTCTCTTGAAAGAGATTATCGTCACAATATAATATATATATATATATATATATATATATATATATATATATATATATATATATATATATATATATATATATATATATATATATATATATATATATAGTTATATATAGTTATATATATATATATATATATATATATATATATATGTCGTACCTAGTAGCCAGAACGTACTTCTCAGCCTACTATGCAAGGCCCGATTTGCATAATAAGCCAGTTTTCCTGAATTAATATATTTTCTCTTTTTTTTTTCTTATGAAATGATAAAGCTACCCATTTCATTATGTATGAGGTCAAATTTTTTTATTGGAGTTAAAATTAACGTAGATATATGACCGAACCTATCCAACCCTACCTAACCTAACCTAGCCTATCTTTATAGGTTAGGTTGGGTTAGGTAGTAGAAAAAGTTAGGTTAGGTTAGGTTAGGTAGGTTAGGTAGTCGAAAAACATTAATTCATGAAAACTTGGCTTATTAGGCAAATCGGGCCTTGCATAGTAGGCTGAGAAGTGCGTTCTGGCTACTAGGTACGACATATATATATATATATATATATATATATATATATATATATATGAGTGACTCGAACCCATACTCCCACAACTGGTATGTACAGGGACGCCTTAATCCGCTTGACCATCACGACCGGACATAAGGAAGTGATAGCCGAGGCTATATGAACCACTTCCATCCGAGTGCCGGCGGGGAAGTGGTTCATATAGCCTCGGCTATCACTTCCTTATGTCCGGTCGTGATGGTCAAGCGGATTAAGGCGTCCCTGTACATACCAGTTGTAGGAGTATGGGTTCGAGTCACTTCTGGGGTGTGAGTTTTCAGTTATATATATATTATATATATATATAACTATATATATATATATATATATATGTCGTACCTAGTAGCCAGAACGCACTTCTCAGCCTACTATGCAAGGACCGATTTGCCTAATTAGCCAAGTTTTCATGAATTAATTGTTTTTCGACTACCTAACCTACCTAACCTAACCTAACTTAATTCGGCTATCTAAAACTAACCTTAAAGATAGGTTAAATTAGGTTAGGCCTTGAATAGGTTCGGCATATATCTACGTTAATTTTAAGTCCAATACTGGCTATTCATAATAGGTACGATCATTTCATAAGAATATATTATATATATATATATTTCAGGAAAACTTGGCTTATTCCGAAAAGTTAGGTTAGGTTAGGTTAGGTAGGTTAGGTAGTCGAAAAACAATTAATTCATGAAAACATGGCTTATTAAGCAAATTGGGCCTTGCATAGTAGGCTGAGAAGTGCGTTCTGGCTACTAGGTACGACATATATATATATATATATATATATATATATATATATATATATATATATATATATATATATATATATGTCGTACCTAGTAGCCAGAACTCACTTCTCAGCCTACTATGCAAGGCCCGATTTGCCTAATAAGCCAAATTTTCATGAATTAATGTTTTTTCGTCTACCTAACCTACCTAACCTAACCTAACCTAGCTTTTTTTGGCTACCTAACCTAACCTTACCTATAAAGATAGGTTAGGTTAGGTTAGGTAGGGTTGGTTAGGTTCGGTCATATATCTACGTTAATTTTAACTCCAATAAAAAAAATTGACCTCATACATAGTGAAATGGGTAGCTTTATCATTTCATAAGAAAAAAATTATAGAAAATATATTAATTCAGGGAAACTTGGCTTATTAGGCAAATCGGGCCTTGCATAGTAGGCTGAGAAGTGAGTTCTGGCTACTAGGTACGACATATATATATATATATATATATATATATATATATATATATATATATATATATATATATATATATATATATATATATTTATATATTGTGACGGTGTTCCCCCCCTTATATTTCTCCCACGCCAGCTGTAAGAGTCATATCTACTTTACCCGAACATTCTCTGCCTTCCAGAGAACAATTTGACATATGTGGGAGCATGAGGTGTTCTCGCATAGGAGAGAAATTAACTAAAGAAGAGTGTTTTGGCCAGTAGCTTAGGCCCTTTTGGACGCCAAGATGGCGCCGATTCTTACGTTTTCGCGCCAAAATGTTATGATGTCAGTGGCACCAGATTGGCCAAGGATGGTGACGTGGTACAGGGAGCCAATGAGAAACGCCCCTGGCAAGGTGACGTCACGAGTGAGGTAGGTCCGGGTCGTGCGCCCCGTGGCGCCAGGAGTTAGATACGACACGTCGTCAAGGGCGGACGTGCGATAGGGGGGTCCTGTCAGTCTGACAGTATTCGCCCCTCTTCGGTGAATATACGCATCACCAGGGTCTGCGAGCATCTGTAAGGTCTTCTGAATCCGTGAGGCGGAAAGAAGAAGGAAATTGACGGGAAACGAGCAACAAGTGCTCCAGTGACAGGTGCTGCAGCAAGAGTGAAGCCTGGGCAGTGACGTTAGGGACGACTGTATAGTTTCACAGTTGGGTGATGATGTAGCGGCTGGGCCAGTTCACCGTGAGGAAAGAATAAGACGAACAAACTAGCTGGGGACGAACGACTGCAGCGGGAGGAGTAAGTGTCGGAAAATCCGACACCATTTAATAATATCATACAGACAGGATAATAGCTGTTATATAATACACAAGTTAAACCATAGAAAACGTATTTTGTAGTGGAATTACCATCTAAAGAAAACGGGATATCATCACCACATACTATTATATTCTCCACCTATTATGGTGGGAATTATTCTTAAATACATTAGTCTGTGGACTTTACCATCATAAAAAACATCTCATATAAATTAACTTAATTATCAAT
This sequence comes from Procambarus clarkii, assembly GCF_020424385.1. Lineage (NCBI taxonomy): Eukaryota > Metazoa > Arthropoda > Malacostraca > Decapoda > Cambaridae > Procambarus > Procambarus clarkii. The sequence goes on from NW_025573275.1 coordinate 12,119, forward strand.
ATTAAAGTAGAGTAAATGTGACCCTTCTATCACTTTCTGACATGTGGACAATGTAAGCCAGGCGTCAGGGAGTGGGGAAGGAGGGCAGCCATTGTTGTGTCACCCCCGAGACGTGTGGAGCAAATTTGGCTCCTATCATATCTGGACAATGTCGGCCAGGCGTCAATAGTATGGAGTGTTAGATGCAGCCATTGTTGAGACTAGACCAGAGGCTCACCAGGGAGCAAATTCGGCGGCTGTTAAATTTACTTGGACGTAGTGTTATGGAAACTAAAAGTGTACCATTATCAACACGCTGTCTACAAATTCAAGTTAAGTGTTCTTTCCGAAACCCATTATCTATCATTAGTGGCCATTAATGTCATTAGGTTAGGGTGATTCACTTAGATCGCGAAATCGCCTCAAACTAAAGGTAATTAAGCCAGGTCTTTATTGTTCCATGTACAATGTTTCTCTGAAATACCTGTCATATACTAGGTTTCTGGCTTCACACAGCTAGCGCCTTTTAAACAGGTCAAGACGAGGAAGGCAGCTGTTTGTGCATCAGTTACCAGCACGTGGAAGCTACCTCAAAGAGGGAAAATGTTTTCTACATCCTGGTTATACCTGCTGTACAAATAAGATAAGGAACCTTTTCAATGTATGTAGTTAATTCTGTAGTTTGATTGGCTGCATATATATAAGCTACCAACCCCCCCCTAATGTGTAGAGGATCGATTTGTGAGATTATGAGAGTATTGCAGAAATACAGTCCACTTATACACAATACAAATTGCTATCGAAGTATATAAAATATACATAAATATAAATTCATATAAATTAAATTAAATATAAAATCTCACAGGTCGGTTCCCACAGTAAGGACTGCAGACATAGTGGGAGGAGGAGACAACGTCTAGGAGACCGACTCCAACCCTTCAAGAGGGGTTGGAGGAGCACGGAGCCTGCAGAGAGAAGCAGTACGGAGAAGACGTGCTTTTTGGGTGTTGGTTGAGGTCCTGGAAAGAGCATCAGTGTGTGTGGGGGTGTTCCCTACAGCAGTCGTGATCGGGAACAGGAGCTTCAATTCAACTCTCAACAGAAGACGAGTCCACATCATTTATGGTGGAAGTAGGTAATTCAGTTTTCCCTCCCATTCCCTTTAGTTAGCGATAGCCAGAGTATCTTCTATGTCGTGAGCAGGCTCACAATGTCTATGTTTCTAGTAAGACACAGTTGTGAGGGGAGATGCGTATAAAGCTTCAGAGAGATATATATATATGATATGGTCTGTGATGCATCTGTGGTTGATGAAGAGATTACTGTGACGAGGACATTTATATTTACACTGTCATGTATTATTATAAGTTCGTGCCAGAGGTTATATATATAAATACACAATTTAACAGTGTAAGGCTGTGTGCCTAGAGTTACCTCGTTATTATAAATATTGATAAAGTGAACTATATATACTGGAGTTATTAAATAATATATTCATATGTCTAGTGGTTAACTGTGATTA
>NW_025573276.1:0-16752 GCF_020424385.1 Procambarus clarkii
GAGGTGACACCTCAGATTGGCGTGAAGTCACAGAGTCCCACAGGGCTGTGTACTTGGACCTATCCTGTTTCTGATATACGTAAATGATCTCCCAGAGGGTATAGACTCATTCCTCTCAATGTTTGCTGACGACGCCAAAATTATGAGAAGGATTAAGACAGAGGAGGACGCTTGAGGCTTCAAGAAGACCTGGACAAGCTGCAGGAATGGTCCGAACAAATGGTTGTTAGAGTTTAACCCATGCAAATGTATGTAATGAAGATAGGGTAGGAAGCAAGAGACCAGATACAAGGTATCATTTGGGAGATGAAATTCTTCAAGAATCAGAGAGAAAGACCTGGGGTTGATATCACGCCAGACCTGTCCCCTGAATCTCATATCAAGAGGATAACATCAGCAGCATATGCCAGGTTGGCTAACATAAGAACGGCCTTTAGAAACTTGTGTAAGGAATCTTTCAGAACATTATATACCACATATGTCAGACCAATCCTGGAATATGCAGCGCCAGCATGGAATCCATATCTAGTCAAGGATAAGACTAAACTGGAAAAGGTTCCAAGGTTTGCCACCAGACTAGTACCCGAGCTGAGAGGTATGAGCTACGAGGAGAGACTACAGGAATTAAACCTCACTTCGTTGGAAGACAGAGGAGTTAGGGGGGACATGATCACCACATTCAAGATTCTGAAGGGAATTGATAGGGTAGATAAAGACAGGCTTTTTAACACAAGGGGCACACGCACAAGGGGGACACAGGTGGAAACTGAGTGCCCAAATGAGTCACAGAGATATTAGAAAGAACTTTTTCAGTGTCAGAGTAGTTGACAAATGGAATGCATTAGGCAGTGATGTGGTGGAGGCTGACTCCATACACAGTTTCAAATGTAGATATGATAGAGCCCAGTAGGCTCAGGAATCTGTACATTATTTGATTGACAGTTGAGAGGCGGGACCAAAGAGCCAGAGCTCAACCCACGCAAGTACAAATAGGTGAGTGCGCACACACACACACACAACACACACACACACACACACACACACACACAGGGGCCTCGTAGCCTGGTGGATAGTGCGCAGGACTCGTAATTCTGTGGCGCGGGTTCGATTCCCGCACGAGGCAGAAACAAATGGGCAAAGTTTTCTTTCACCCTGAATGCCCCTGTTACCTAGCAGTAAATAGGTACCTGGGTGTTAGTCAGCTGTCACGGGCTGCTTCCTAGGGTGTGTGTGTGTGTGTGTGTGTGTGTGTGTGTGTGTGTGTGTGTGGTGTGTGTGTGTGTGTGTGTGTGTGTGTGTGTGTGTGTGTGTGTGGTGTGGAAAAAAAAAAGTAGTTAGTGTAGTTAGTACAGTTGATTGACAGTTGAGAGGCGGGCCGAAAGAGCAAAGCTCAACCCCCGCAAACACAACTAGGTGAATACACACCCCCTTAGGAAGCAGCCCGTAGCAACTGTAACTACCAGGTACCTATTTACTGTTAGGTAAACAGTCTCCTCAGGATGAAAGAAACTCTGCCCTTTATTTCCGCTGCCGCCGGGAAACAAACCCTAACCCTTAGTACTACGAATCCCTAGCGCTGCCCACTCAGCCGTCATGCCCCCTTGAGGTCGAGCAGTTGAACTCCTTGCTTAACTTTCATGTCATCAACACAGTGAGCTCAGCAACTGAGACGGGGAATCCAATTCCTCAACGATGCTGACTGAGAAGACCAGAGAGAGGCACAGAGGGAAGAGCCACAATGGAGTAACTTTGAGAGGCGATAAAGAGAGATAAGAATGATAAATATGATAAAGACCATCAGACACGATTCAGGAATCTGTACATTAGTTGATTGACGGTTGAGAGGCGGGACCAAAGAGCCATAGCTCAACCCCAGCAAGCACTAGGTGAATACAGGAGGAACTGAAGGTGGTCACCTCTAGCAACTGAACTCCATACAGAGCTTCAAGTGTAGATATGATAGAACTTGAGAAGCTCAGGATTCTGTACACCAGCAGTGTGTTGAGAGGCGGGACCAAAGAGCCATAGCTCAACCCCCGCAAGCACAACTAGGCGAGTACAGGAGGAACTGAAGGTGGTCACCTCTAGCAACTGAACTCCATACAGAGCTTCAAGTGTAGATATGATAGAACTTGAGAAGCTGAGGATTCTGTACACCAGCAGTGTGTTGAGAGGCGGGACCAAAGAGCCATAGCTCAACCCCCGCAAGCACAACTAGGCGAGTACAGGAGGAACTGAAGGTGGTCACCTCTAGCAACTGAACTCCATACAGAGCTTCAAGTGTAGATATGATAGAACTTGAGAAGCTGAGGATTCTGTACACCAGCAGTGTGTTGAGAGGCGGGACCAAAGAGCCAGAGCTCAACCCCGCAAGCACAACTAGGCGAGTACAGGAGGAACTGAAGGTGGTCACCTGTAGCAACTGAACTCCATACAGAGCTTCAAGTGTAGATATGATAGAACTTGAGAAGCTCAGGAATCTGTACCCCAGCAGAGTTGAGAGGCGGGAGCCAAGTTGTCCCTGGAGGACACTACACACACTAGCGGACGACCCCAGGCCACACGTCAGGCTTCCAGATGCTATCCGGACTCCTGGAAGGAAGCACTCCACTCAATTATACGTCAATGGTGCCACGCCCAACACCGGCGGGCAAGGCCAGGTCAGCCTTAGCCAGGGCAACCCTCTACCACCTAGCACCAGCCTCAGCCAGAGGGCAAGTCCAACCTCAGCCAGAGGGCAAGTCCAACCTCAGCCAGAGGCAAGTCCAACCTCAGCCAGAGGTCAAGTCCAACCTCAGCCAGAGGTCAAGGCCATCATCAAGCACAAGGTTTGGTCTGATTCCACCCTCCCCCAAGTCGACGGTACGACCAGACAAAACTCATTAGCTTTATCATCACATATCATCGGTACATCCTCAGATATCATCGGTACATCCTCAGATATCATCGGTACATCCTCAGATATCATCGGTACATCCTCAGATATCATCGGTACATCCTCAGATATCATCGGTACATCCTCAGATATCATCGGTACATCCTCAGATATCATCGGTACATCCTCAGATATCATCGGTACATCCTCAGATATCATCGGTACATCCTCAGATATCATCAGATATCTGATAGAATTAGGTGTTATGCAAAGGAGCAGTCACTAGCAAGCAGCCTGACGCCCAACTCCACACATAAGAAAACACTAAAATATATAATACTAATTTTTGTTTACAACCTAAAAGCGGTACCACCTCTAGTGCAAGTGTGGGGACCCTTGGCCTCGGAGAAGAAAATAAAGAATACTCAGAGAAGACTTTGTGGACCTACACTGAATACTGATATTTTCTTCTACAACCCCTATTCTTTTTTATGAATTATATATATATATATATATATATATATATATATATATATATATATATATATATATATATATATATATATATATATATGCGAACAAACTTGACTGGTCCCCAAGCATATATGTAAATGAAAACTCCACACCCCAGAAGTGACTCGAACCCGGACCACCAGGAGCACATTGCAACCACTGTACACGGTGCCTTAAACCACTCGACCATCAGTGACCGCACATAAGGAGGTGATAGCCGAAGCTATTTGACGACCCCCGGCGGCACTGTCAGGTTATCTTGAGGTTATCTTGAGATGATTTGGGAATCTTGGGCATAGCTATTTCATCAAATCTTGCATGCCATCCTCCTGTCCTTTGGCAGAGAAGGCCATGCCGTCCGTACCTGTCGACCTCTGCCTCGCCGCAAATACACCTGTATTCGGCATGGATTGGGGCAGTGAGGCGGAGAGCCACAGCAATTTGCAGGGCCTGCAATGTGAGACGAGTGCCGGTTGCTGACAATGGGGTTGCTAATAGAAAGTCACCTGCATGGGGAGCTGGTTGCTAATAGAAAGTCACCTGCATGGGGAGCTGGTTGCTAATAGAAAGTCTCCTGCATGGGGAGCTGGTTGCTAATAGAAAGTCACCTGCATGGGGAGCTGGTTGCTAATAGAAAGTCACCTGCATGGGGAGCTGGTTGCTAATAGAAAGTCTCCTGCATGGGGAGCTGGTTGCTAATAGAAAGTCTCCTGCATGGGGAGCTGGTTGCTAATAGAAAGTCTCCTGCATGGGGAGCTGGTTGCTAATAGAAAGTCTCCTGCATGGGGAGCTGGTTGCTAATAGAAAGTCACCTGCATGGGGAGCTGGTTGCTAATAGAAAGTCTCCTGCATGGGGAGCTGGTTGCTAATAGAAAGTCTCCTGCATGGGGAGCTGGTTGCTAATAGAAAGTCTCCTGCATGGGGAGCTGGTTGCTAATAGAAAGTCTCCTGCATGGGGAGCTGGTTGCTAATAGAAAGTCACCTGCATGGGGAGCTGGTTGCTAATAGAAAGTCTCCTGCATGGGGAGCTGGTTGCTAATAGAAAGTCTCCTGCATGGGGAGCTGGTTGCTAATAGAAAGTCTCCTGCATGGGGAGCTGGTTGCTAATAGAAAGTCACCTGCATGGGGAGCTGGTTGCTAATAGAAAGTCACCTGCATGGGGAGCTGGTTGCTAATAGAAAGTCTCCTGCATGGGGAGCTGGTTGCTAATAGAAAGTCTCCTGCATGGGGAGCTGGTTGCTAATAGAAAGTCACCTGCATGGGGAGCTGGTTGCTAATAGAAAGTCACCTGCATGGGGAGCTGGTTGCTAATAGAAAGTCTCCTGCATGGGGAGCTGGTTGCTAATAGAAAGTCTCCTGCATGGGGAGCTGGTTGCTAATAGAAAGACACCTGCATGGGGAGCTGGTTGCTAATAGAAAGTCTCCTGCATGGGGAGCTGGTTGCTAATAGAAAGTCACCTGCATGGGGAGCTGGTTGCTAATAGAAAGTCACCTGCATGGGGAGCTGCTACAGCTCCAAGTCGGACTACAGCTCTAAGTTTAAATACTAATTAAATAATAAAAATATATAAATAAATAATAAAATGTATGTTACATTATACAGTAAGATAATACCATTATACAGAAATATAATGTCATTATACAGTAATATAATGTCATTATACAGTAATATAATGTCATTATACAGTAATATAATACCATCATATTATACAGTAATATAATACTGTACACTGTAATGTAATACCATTATATTATACAGTGAAGTGTGAGTGGAGTGAACGATATGGAAGAAAATGCAGAATAGAACCAGTGAAGAGCAGAGGTGCCATAGGCACAATCAGAGAACACTGTATAAACATCAGAGGTCCAGTGAAGAGCAGGGGTGCCATAGGCACAATCAGAGAACACTGTATAAACATCAGAGGTCCAGTGAAGAGCAGGGGTGCCATAGGCACAATCAGAGAACACTGTATAAACATCAGAGGTCCAGTGAAGAGCAGAGGTGCCATAGGCACAATCAGACAACACTGTATAAACATCAGAGGTCCAGTGAAGAGCAGAGGTGCCATAGGCACAATCAGACAACACTGTATAAACATCAGAGGTCCAGTGAAGAGCAGAGGTGCCATAGGCACAATCAGAGAACACTGTATAAACATCAGAGGTCCGCGGTTGTTCAACGTCCTCCCAGCAAGCATCAGAAATATTGCCGGAACAACTGTGGACATCTTCAAGAGGAAACTTGATTGTTTCCTCCAAGGAGTGCCGGACCAACCAGGCTGTGGTGGGTGTGTGGGCCTGCGGGCCGCTCCAAGCAACAGCCTGGTGGACCAAACTCTCACAAGTCAAGCCTGGCCTCGGGCCGGGCTTGGGCAGTAGAACAACTCCCAGAACCCCATCAACCAGGTATCAAGCAGGTAATATAATCATAATGATCCAGGCCAGACTCAAATGTTGGAGGTTCTTCATCTTCAGATGCTAGGGTTGGGCGTCAGCTCTTGAGCTCCGTCACTGAGCCTCAGGGTCTGCAAGATCCCAACCTCATGCAAGCCACAGAGGCCAGCTTCCCTACCCAGGTGTTAAGGCAAGAACCTCACCACAAGCGACAAGGAAGTGTGCAAGGAACTCGGTAAGAAATTCCAGGAGGTCTTCACAGTAGAGCAAGGAGATTATTCTCACCATAACATGCCCTGAATACCTGTAGCTTGATGGTCATGAAGCACCGTGACGCTAGGTGCCTTCGCAATGAAGCCCCGTGATGCTGGGATCCTCCGTAATGAAGCACCGTGATCCTGGGATCCTCCGTAATGAAGCACCGTGATGCTGGAATCCTCCGTAATGAAGCCCCGTGATGCTGGGATCCTCCGTAATGAAGCACCGTGATGCTGGGATCCTTCACCATGAAGCACCGTGATGCTGGGATCCACCGTCATGAAGCACCGTGATGCTGGGATCCTCCGTAATGAAGCACCGTGATGCTGGGATCCTTCACCATGAAGCACCGTGATGCTGGGATCCTCCGTAATGAAGCCCCGTGATGCTGGGATCCTCCGTAATGAAGCACCGTGATGCTGGGATCCTCCGTAATGAAGCACCGTGATGCTGGAATCCTCCGTAATGAAGCCCCGTGATGCTGGGATCCTCCGTAATGAAGCACCGTGATGCTGGGATCCTTCACCATGAAGCACCGTGATGCTGGGATCCACCGTCATGAAGCACCGTGATGCTGGGATCCTCCGTAATGAAGCACCGTGATGCTGGGATCCTTCACCATGAAGCACCGTGATGCTGGGATCCTCCGTAATGAAGCCCCGTGATGCTGGGATCCTCCGTAATGAAGCACCGTGATGCTGGGATCCTTCACCATGAAGCACCGTGATGCTGGGATCCTCCGTAATGAAGCACCGTGATGCTGGGATCCTTCACCATGAAGCACCGTGATGCTGGGATCCTTCGTCATGAAGCACCGTGATGCTGGGATCCTCCGTCATGAAGCACCGTGATGCTGGGATCCTTCACCATGAAGCACCGTGATGCTGGGATCCTTCACCATGAAGCACCGTGATGCTGGGATCCTTCACCATGAAGCACCGTGATGCTGGGATCCTCCGTCATGAAGCACCGTGATGCTGGGATCCTTCACCATGAAGCACCGTGATGCTGGGATCCTTCACCATGAAGCACCGTGATGCTGGGATCCTTCACCATGAAGCACCGTGATGCTGGGATCCTTCACCATGAAGCACCGTGATGCTGGGATCCTTCACCATGAAGCACCGTGATGCTGGGATCCTTCACCATGAAGCACCGTGATGCTGGGATCCTTCACCATGAAGCACCGTGATGCTGAGATCCTCCGTCATGAAGCACCGTGATGCTGGGATCCTTCGTCATGAAGCACCGTGATGCTGGGATCCTTCACCATGGAGCACCGTGATGCTGGGATCCTTCACCATGAAGCACCGTGATGCTGGGATCCTTCAACATGAAGCACCGTGATGCTGGGATCCTCCGTCATGAAGCACCGTGATGCTGGGATCCTCTGTCATGAAGCACCGTGATGCTGGGATCCTCCGTCATGAAGCCCCTTGATGCTGGGATCCTCTGTCATGAAGCACCGTGATGCTGGGATCCTTCGTCATGAAGCACCGTGATGCTGGGATCCTTCGACATGAAGCACCGTGATGCTGGGATCCTTCACCATGAAGCACCGTGATGCTGGGATCCTCCGTCATGAAGCACCGTGATGCTGGGATCCTTCACCATGAAGCACCGTGATGCTGGGATCCTTCACCATGAAGCACCGTGATGCTGGGATCCTCCGTCATGAAGCACCGTGATGCTGTGATCCTTCACCATGAAGCACCGTGATGCTGGGATCCTCCGTCATGAAGCACCGTGATGCTGTGATCCTTCACCATGAAGCACCGTGATGCTGGGATCCTTCACCATGAAGCACCGTGATGCTGGGATCCTCCGTCATGAAGCACCGTGATGCTGGGATCCTTCACCATGAAGCACCGTGATGCTGGGATCCTCCGTCATGAAGCACCGTGATGCTGGGATCCTTCACCATGAAGCACCGTGATGCTGGGATCCTTCACCATGAAGCACTGTGATGCTGGGATCCTTCACCATGAAGCACCGTGATGCTGGGATCCTTCACCATGAAGCACCGTGATGCTGGGATCCTTCACCATGAAGCACCGTGATGCGGGGATCCTTCACCATGAAGCACCGTGATGCTGGGATCCTCCGTCATGAAGCACCGTGATGCTGGGATCCTTCGTCATGAAGCACCGTGATGCTGGGATCCTTCACCATGAAGCACCGTGATGCTGGGATCCTTCACCATGAAGCACTGTGATGCTGGGATCCTTCACCATGAAGCACCGTGATGCTGGGATCCTCCATCATGAAGCACCGTGATGCTGGGATCCTTCACCATGAAGCACCGTGATGCTGGGATCCTTCGTCATGAAGCACCGTGATGCTGGGATCCTCCGTCATGAAGCACCGTGATGCTGGGATTCTTCGTCATGAAGCACCATGATGCTGGGATCCTTCGTCATGAAGCACCGTGATGCTGGGATCCTTCACCATGAAGCACCGTGATGCTGGGATCCTCCGTCATGAAGCACCGTGATGATGCTGGGATCCTTCGACATGAAGCACTGTGATGCTGGGATCCTTCACCATGAAGCACCGTGATGCTGGGATCCTTCGACATGAAGCACTGTGATGCTGGGATCCTTCACCATGAAGCACCGTGATGCTGGGATCCTTCGTCATGAAGCACCGTGATGCTGGGATCCTTCGACATGAAGCACTGTGATGCTGGGATCCTTCACCATGAAGCACCGTGATGCTGGGATCCTTCGACATGAAGCACTGTGATGCTGGGATCCTTCACCATGAAGCACCGTGATGCTGGGATCCTTCGTCATGAAGCACCGTGATGCTGGGATCCTTCGACATGAAGCACCGTGATGCTGGGATCCTTCACCATGAAGCACCGTGATGCTGGGATCCTTCACCATGAAGCACCGTGATGCTGGGATCCTTCAACATGAAGCACCGTGATGCTGGGATCCTTCGACATGGAGCACCGTGATGCTGGGATCCTCCGTCATGAAGCACCGTGATGCTAGGTGCCTTAGGTGCAAGACTGAGCACCTGAACTAGAGCTCAACTTCATAAAATACTTTTTTATCTGATTGCTCAACCCGTTCTCGCAAATTAATAAGTCAATATTGACTTATTAAATATGTGCATAGGTGACATACTAAGCATAATAGATACCTTAAAAGATTCATAGAAAACACCGACCTTACCTAACCTACTTAGTATGTTAAGATAAGCATCTTATTGCTTCGTAATTACAATTATTACCTAACCTATAATAGGTATAGGTTAAGTAATAATTGTAATTACGAAGCAATAAGATGCTTATCTTAAGATACTAACAAGGTTAGGTAAGGTCGGTGTTTTCTATGAATCTTTTTAAGGGTATCTATTATGTTTAGTATGTCACCCGATGCACGTAGTTAATAAGTCAATATTGACTTTACGAATTTGCGAGAACGGGTTGGATTGCTCCATCGGAACAATCAGAGAGCCCTGTCTGAACATCAGAGGTCCACAGCTGTTCAACACCCTCCCAGCAAGCATTAGAACTATTGTCGGAACGAAGGTGGATGTCTTCAAGAGGCACTTAAGACAAGTTCTTGTAGGAATGCCAGACCAACCAGGCTGTAGTGGACCTGTGGACTGCTCCCAGCAACAGCCTGTTGGACCAAGTTATCACAGCCTGACCTCAGGCCGGGCTCGGGGAGTAGAACAACTCCTCCCAGAATCCTCTTCAGATACTCTCATCTCCTTCCAAGACCTTAAATGCGCGCTCTTTTCTGGAAAGTCTAATCAGGGCTCCGGAGACCACGAGACCACTCTAGTGGCACACTAGAGGTTAAATTAACCCACACTTGGAGTACTCAAGTGTGTGTGTGTGTGTGTGTGTGAAAATACAAGCCAAGGGTCCCCAAACTCCGCCTTCTGCCTCGCTTTCGAAGACACACGCAGCACTTCTGGTGCTTGAAGATAACCCTGGCCAATCACAATGCTGCCAGAAATGTAGCTGGATTATGACTGGTCGGCTCAACCCTGGTGTTGGCTGTCTATGGAAGTTTAGCAACTACATGTGTGTGTTTCTGTGAAGTGACTACAGCTCGTGGTCCCAGCACACACGTGGTTCCAACACGTGGTCCCAGCACACACGTGGTTCCAACACGTGGTCCCAGCACACACGTGGTTCCAACACGTGGTCCCAGCACACACGTGGTTCCAACACGTGGTCCCAGCACACACGTGGTTCCAACACGTGGTCCCATCACACACGTGGTTCCAACACGTGGTCCCATCACACACGTGGTTCCAACACGTGGCCCCAGCACACACGTGGTTCCAACACGTGGTCCCATCACACACGTGGTTCCAACACGTGGCCCCAGCACACACGTGGTTCCAACACGTGGTCCCATCACACACGTGGTTCCAACACGTGGCCCCAGCACACACGTGGTTCCAACACGTGGTCCCATCACACACGTGGTTCCAACACGTGGTCCCATCACACACGTGGTTCCAACACGTGGTCCCATCACACACGTGGTTCCAACACGTGGTCCCATCACACACGTGGTTCCAACACGTGGTCCCATCACACACGTGGTTCCAACACGTGGTCCCATCACACACGTGGTTCCAACACGTGGTCCCATCACACACGTGGTTCCAACACGTGGTCCCATCACACACGTGGTTCCAACACGTGGTCCCATCACACACGTGGTTCCAACACGTGGTCCCAGCACACACGTGGTTCCAACACGTGGTCCCATCACACACGTGGTTCCAACACGTGGTCCCAGCACACACGTGGTTCCAACACGTGGTCCCAGCACACACGTGGTTCCAACACGTGGTCCCATCACACACGTGGTTCCAACACGTGGTCCCATCACACACGTGGTTCCAACACGTGGTCCCAGCACACACGTGGTTCCAACACGTGGTCCCATCACACACGTGGTTCCAACACGTGGTCCCAGCACACACGTGGTTCCAACACGTGGTCCCATCACACACGTGGTTCCAACACGTGGTCCCATCACACACGTGGTTCCAACACGTGGCCCCAGCACACACGTGGTTCCAACACGTGGTCCCATCACACACGTGGTTCCAACACGTGGTCCCATCACACACGTGGTTCCAACACGTGGTCCCATCACACACGTGGTTCCAACACGTGGTCCCATCACACACGTGGTTCCAACACGTGGTCCCATCACACACGTGGTTCCAACACGTGGTTCCAACACGTGGCCCCAGCACACACGTGGTTCCAACACGTGGTCCCAGCACACACGTGGTTCCAACACGTGGTCCCAGCACACACGTGGTTCCAACACGTGGTCCCAGCACACACGTGGTTCCAACACGTGGTCCCAGCACACACGTGGTTCCAACACGTGGTCCCAGCACACACGTGGTTCCAACACGTGGTCCCAGCACACACGTGGTTCCAACACGTGGTCCCAGCACACACGTGGTCCCAGCACACACGTGGTTCCAACACGTGGTCCCAGCACACACGTGGTTCCAACACGTGGTCCCAGCACACACGTGGTGCCAGCACACACGTGGTTCCAACACGTGGTCCCAGCACACACGTGGTTCCAACACGTGGTCCCAGCACACACGTGGTTCCAACACGTGGTCCCAGCACACACGTGGTTCCAACACGTGGTCCCAGCACACACGTGGTTCCAACACGTGGTCCCAGCACACACGTGGTTCCAACACGTGGTCCCAGCACACACGTGGTTCCAACACGTGGTCCCAGCACACACGTGGTTCCAACACGTGGTCCCAGCACACACGTGGTTCCAACACGTGGTCCCAGCACACACGTGGTCCCAGCACACACGTGGTTCCAACACGTGGTCCCAGCACACACGTGGTTCCAACACGTGGTCCCAGCACACACGTGGTTCCAACACGTGGTCCCAGCACACACGTGGTTCCAACACGTGGTCCCAGCACACACGTGGTTCCAACACGTGGTCCCAGCACACACGTGGTTCCAACACGTGGTCCCAGCACACACGTGGTTCCAACACGTGGTCCCAGCACACACGTGGTTCCAACACGTGGTCCCAGCACACACGTGGTTCCAACACGTGGTCCCAGCACACACGTGGTTCCAACACGTGGTCCCAGCACACACGTGGTTCCAACACGTGGTCCCAGCACACACGTGGTTCCAACACGTGGTCCCAGCACACACGTGGTTCCAACACGTGGTCCCAGCACACACGTGGTTCCAACACGTGGTCCCAGCACACACGTGGTTCCAACACGTGGTCCCAGCACACACGTGGTTCCAACACGTGGTCCCAGCACACACGTGGTGCCAGCACACGTGGTCCCATCCCATCACACACGTGGTTCCAACACGTGGTCCCAGCACACACGTGGTTCCAACACGTGGTCCCAGCACACACGTGGTTCCAACACGTGGTCCCAGCACACACGTGGTTCCAACACGTGGTCCCAGCACACACGTGGTGCCAGCACACACGTGGTGCCAGCACACACGTGGTGCCAGCACACACGTGGTGCCAGCAGACGTGGGGGGGAGCGCCCGACCACTCCCAACACCAGCACAAGCGAGGACACTGTCCTCCACACACACAGTAATTACTAACTAGGTCTGCCAGCCGTGACAGATATTGACAGTTCACGCTGGTAACTGCCGAACGACATCACGAGGCTGGCTAATGTTGTTAGCGTAGGTCGAAGGGTTCATTATCCAGGGGCTTCTCACTGGCATATTACTCTTATGATCATCGCTTCTTAACACTTTCTTCCCGCCGTTCACCTGGTTGATGGGGTTCTGGGAGTTGTTCTACTCCCCAAGCCCGGCCCGAGGCCAGGCTTGACTTGTGAGAGTTTGGTCCACCAGGCTGTTGCTTGGAGCGGCCCGCAGGCCCACATATACCTGGTTGATGGGGTTCTGGGAGTTGTTCTACTCCCCAAGCCCGGCCCGAGGCCAGGCTTGACTTGTGAGAGTTTGGTCCACCAGGCTGTTGCTTGGAGCGGCCCGCAGGCCCACATATACCTGCTTGATGGGGTTCTGGGAGTTGTTCTACTGCCCAAGCCCGGCCCGAGGCCAGGCTTGACTTGTGAGAGTTTGGTCCACCAGGCTGTTGCTTGGAGCGGCCCGCAGGCCCACATATACCTGGTTGATGGGGTTCTGGGAGTTGTTCTACTCCCCAAGCCCGGCCCGAGGCCAGGCTTGACTTGTGAGAGTTTGGTCCACCAGGCTGTTGCTTGGAGCGGCCCGCAGGCCCACATATACCTGGTTGATGGGGTTCTGGGAGTTGTTCTACTGCCCAAGCCCGGCCCGAGGCCAGGCTTGACTTGTGAGAGTTTCGTCCACCAGGCTGTTGCTTGGAGCGGCCCGCAGGCCCACATATACCTGGTTGATGGGGTTCTGGGAGTTGTTCTACTCCCCAAGCACGGCCCGAGGCCAGGCTTGACTTGTGAGAGTTTGGTCCACCAGGCTGTTGCTTGGAGCGGCCCGCAGGCCCACATATACCTGGTTGACGGGGTTCTGGGAGTTCTTCTACTCCCCAAGCCCGGCCCGAGGCCAGGCTTGACGTGTGAGAGTTTGGTCCACCAGGCTACCTGGTTGATACCTGGTTGATGGGGTTCTGGTACTGCTTCTACTCCCCAAGCCCGACTTGTGAGAGTTTGGTCCACTAGGCTGTTGCTTGGAGCGGCCCGCAGGCCCACGTACCCACCACAGCCCGGCTGATCCGGAACTTCTCTTAGAAAACCGTCCAGTTTTCTCTTGAAGATGTCCACGGTTGTTCCGGCAATATTTCTTATGCTCGCTGGGAGGACGTTGAACAACCGCGGACCTCTGATGTTTATACAGTGCTCTCTGATTGTGCCTATGACACCTCTGCTCTTCACAGGTTCAATCTTGCATTTTCTTCCATATCGTTGCTGTTGTGTATCGACTTGTGAGAGTTTGGTCCACCAGGCTGTTGCTTGGAGCGGCCCGCAGGCCCACATACCCACAACAAGGAAGAAATTACGCACCGGAATGTTAAAAGACTCTGTGGATCTTATTATTATTACTTTAAGAAATAGTGCCACGCCAACTGGGGCAATTACGAACATTATTCCAAGCTGAAATTCATGGCCGAAAAATCTTCCATGATTGTAAGTTTTGATTGTATTGTCAACGGCAGCTATTGTTAAACCTTTGGATTGTATCTGCTGCCTCTACCTCACTCCCGCCTCGACCTTGTCTTCACTAAGGGCTCTAGAGACATACATTACTTTATTTGGTTATAATTTCTGGGTAATTGTAACTTTCTTTTTAACCTAAAAGACCTTCCAATTAGGAGCTTAACTCATCAAATGTTCTTTTGTTCCATTTTCGTTAGAGCAGGTAATCTCTGGGGCAACGTTATATTCCTGTTCTTACCTGAATCTTACCTGGAAGAGGTCTCAAGAGTTCTTCTACTCCCCGAGCCCGGCCCGAGGCCAGGCTCGACAAGTTGTTGCTTTTCATTGTAAGAGTTCTATCCCAGTCTGGCCTGGGGGCTAGCCTTCCCTGCTGACTGTCTGATCTATGAAGCTGTTGGTGTTTGTAGCCCATATGACCACATGTCCATCATAGCCAGACTGATCTGGAAACTCCAGCATAAGCTTGCGTTTATTCCTGAAAGTTACAAACTGCCGTTCGAGCGATATTTCTTCCATATGTTGGCAGGAAGTTGAAGAATGGTGGACCTCTGATGTTAACAATGTGTTCTCTATGTACCTGGTTGATACCTGCTTGATGGGGTTCTGGGAGTTGTTCTACTCCCCAAGCCCGGCCCGAGGGCAGGCTTGACTTGTGAGAGTTTGGTCCACCAGGCTGTTGCTTGGAGCGGCCCGCAGGCCCACATATACCTGCTTGATGGGTTCTGGGAGTTGTTCTACTCCCCAAGCCCGGCCGAGGGCAGGCTTGACTTGTGAGAGTTTGGTCCACCAGGCTGTTGCTTGGAGCGGCCCGCAGGCCCACATATACCTGGTTGATGGGGTTCTGGGAGTTGTTCTACTCCCCAAGCCCGGCCCGAGGGCAGGCTTGACTTGTGAGAGTTTGGTCCACCAGGCTGTTGCTTGGAGCGGCCCGCAGGCCCACATATACCTGGTTGATGGGGTTCTGGGAGTTGTTCTACTGCCCAAGCCCGGCCGAGGCCAGGCTTGACTTGTGAGAGTTTGGTCCACCAGGCTGTTGCTTGGAGCGGCCCGCAGGCCCACATATACCTGTTGATGGGGTTCTGGGAGTTGTTCTACTGCCAAGCCCGGCCCGAGGCCAGGCTTGACTTGTGAGAGTTTGGTCCACCAGGCTGTTGCTTAGAGCAGCCCGCAGGCCCACATACCCACCACAGCCCGGTTGGTCCGACCACTCCTTGAAGGAAACAATCTAGTTTCCTCTTGAAGATGTCCACGGTTGTTCCGGCAACCGTGGAAAGTTAGGGAGTCTACAACTCCCTAACTTTCACCCAATATATTTTGCACTTCCTACCATATCTCTCAGTCCAATATGTTGCATTTCGTGGTGCAGGTTTGGGAGCCGACCTTCCAGTGTTTTTCCATGTGAAGATTATGAGATCTCGCGTCGCTATTCCAGTGTGTACAATGTGAATACATTAAAGTGGTCCAGAAGTTTGTATGTTCTAAGGATTCTCTGCAGCAGTAAAGTATCTCTGAGTATTTTTTTATTCTGTATCTTTCAGCCTTTTATCCTATATTACATTTATGATTACAGCTTCTTGTACCTTAATAATTGTAATGTGTTCGTAGCATTCTTTCCCACTATTGTTATTACATCATGGTGTGTGGGTGTGTACTCACCTATATGTGCTTGCAGGATCGAGCATTGACTCTTGGATCCCGCCTTTCTAGCTATCGGTTGTTTACAGCAATGACTCCTGTCCCATTTCCCTATCATACCCAGTTTTAAAAGTATGAATAGTATTTGCTTCCACAACCTGTTCCCAAGTGCATTCCATTTTTCTACTACTCTCACGCTAAAAGAAAAACTTCCTAACATCTCTGTGACTCATCTGAGTTTCCAGTTTCCACCCATGTCCCCTCGTTCTGTTATTATTACGTGTGAACATTTGATCTATTTCCACTTTGTCAATTCCCCTGAGTATTTTATATGTCCCTATCATATCTCCTCTCTCCCTTCTTTTCTCTAGTGTCGTAAGGTTCAGTTCCTTCAGCCGCTCTTCATATCCCATCCCTCGTAACTCTGGGACAAGCCTCGTCGCAAACCTCTGAACCTTCTCCAGTTTCTTTATGTGTTTCTTCAGGTGGGGGCTCCATGATGGCGCGGCATACTCTAAGACGGGTCTCACGTAGGCAGTGTAAAGCGCCCTAAAAGCCTCCTCATTTAGGTTTCTGAATGAAGTTCTAATTTTCGCCAGTGTAGAGTACGCTGCTGTCGTTATCCTATTTATGTGCCTCAGGAGTTAGATTAGGTGTCACATCCACTCCCAGGTCTCTTTCTCGAATCGTTACAGGTAGGCTGTTCCCCTTCATTGTGTACTGTCCCTTTGGTCTCCTGTCACCTGATCCCATTTCCATAACTTTACATTTACTGGTGTTAAACTCCAGTAGCCATTTCTCTGACCATCTCTGCAGCCTGTGTAAGTCCTCTTGGAGGATCCTACAATCCTCGTCTGTCACAACTCTTCTCATTAATTTTGCGTCATCTGCAAACATTGACATGT
>NW_025573277.1:0-30000 GCF_020424385.1 Procambarus clarkii
TGTGACCCCTTGTTGTGGTCTGTGGACCCTTGTTGTGGTCTGTGACCCTTGTTGTGGTCTGTGACCCCTTGTTGTGGTCTGTGACCCCTTGTTGTGGTCTGTGACCCTTGTTGTGGTCTGTGACCCTTGTTGTGGTCTGTGACCCCTTGTTGTGGTCTGGTGACCCCTTGTTGTGGTCTGTGACCCCTTGTTGTGGTCTGTGACCCCTTGTTGTGGTCTGTGACCCCTTGTTGTGGTCTGTGACCCCTTGTTGTGGTCTGTGACCCCTTGTTGTGGTCTGTGACCCCTTGTTGTGGTCTGTGACCCCTTGTTGTGGTCTGTGACCCTTGTTGTGGTCTGTGACCCCTTGTTGTGGTCTGTGACCCCTTGTTGTGGTCTGTGACCCCTTGTTGTGGTCTGTGACCCCTTGTTGTGGTCTGTGACCCCTTGTTGTGGTCTGTGACCCCTTGTTGTGGTCTGTGACCCCTTGTTGTGGTCTGTGACCCCTTGTTGTGGTCTGTGACCCCTTGTTGTGGTCTGTGACCCCTTGTTGTGGTCTGTGACCCCTTGTTGTGGTCTGTGACCCCTTGTTGTGGTCTGTGACCCCTTGTTGTGGTCTGTGACCCCTTGTTGTGGTCTGTGACCCCTTGTTGTGGTCTGTGACCCCTTGTTGTGGTCTGTGACCCCTTGTTGTGGTCTGTGACCCCTTGTTGTGGTCTGTGACCCCTTGTTGTGGTCTGTGACCCCTTGTTGTGGTCTGTGACCCCTTGTTGTGGTCTGTGACCCCTTGTTGTGGTCTGTGACCCCTTGTTGTGGTCTGTGACCCCTGTTGTGGTCTGTGACCCCTTGTTGTGGTCTGTGACCCCTTGTTGTGGTCTGTGACCCCTTGTTGTGGTCTGTGACCCCTTGTTGTGGTCTGTGACCCTTGTTGTGGTCTGTGTTGTGGTCTGTGACCCCTTGTTGTGGTCTGTGACCCCTTGTTGTGGTCTGTGACCCCTTGTTGTGGTCTGTGACCCTTGTTGTGGTCTGTGACCCTTGTTGTGGTCTGTGACCCCTTGTTGTGGTCTGTGACCCCTTGTTGTGGTCTGTGACCCCTTGTTGTGGTCTGTGACCCCTTGTTGTGGTCTGTGACCCCTTGTTGTGGTCTGTGACCCCTTGTTGTGGTCTGTGACCCCTTGTTGTGGTCTGTGACCCCTTGTTGTGGTCTGTGACCCCTTGTTGTGGTCTGTGACCCTTGTTGTGGTCTGTGACCCCTTGTTGGTCTGTGACCCCTTGTTGTGGTCTGTGACCCCTTGTTGTGGTCTGTGACCCCTTGTTGTGGTCTGTGACCCCTTGTTGTGGTCTGTGACCCCTTGTTGTGGTCCCCTTGTTGTGGTCTGTGACCCCTTGTTGTGGTCTGTGACCCCTTGTTGTGGTCTGTGACCCTTGTTGTGGTCTGTGACCCCTTGTTGTGGTCTGTGACCCCTTGTTGTGGTCTGTGACCCTTGTTGTGGTCTGTGACCCCTTGTTGTGGTCTGTGACCCCTTGTTGTGGTCTGTGACCCTTGTTGTGGTCTGTGACCCCTTGTTGTGGTCTGTGACCCCTTGTTGTGGTCTGTGACCCCTTGTTGTGGTCTGTGACCCCTTGTTGTGGTCTGTGACCCCTTGTTGTGGTCTGTGACCCCTTGTTGTGGTCTGTGACCCCTTGTTGTGGTCTGTGACCCCTTGTTGTGGTCTGTGACCCCTTGTTGTGGTCTGTGACCCCTTGTTGTGGTCTGTGACCCCTTGTTGTGGTCTGTGACCCCTTGTTGTGGTCTGTGACCCCTTGTTGTGGTCTGTGACCCCTTGTTGTGGTCTGTGACCCCTTGTTGTGGTCTGTGACCCCTTGTTGTGGTCTGTGACCCCTTGTTGTGGTCTGTGACCCCTTGTTGTGGTCTGTGACCCCTTGTTGTGGTCTGTGACCCCTTGTTGTGGTCTGTGACCCCTTGTTGTGGTCTGTGACCCCTTGTTGTGGTCTGTGACCCCTTGTTGTGGTCTGTGACCCCTTGTTGTGGTCTGTGACCCTTGTTGTGGTCTGTGACCCCTTGTTGTGGTCTGTGACCCCTTGTTGTGGTCTGTGACCCCTTGTTGTGGTCTGTGACCCCTTGTTGTGGTCTGTGACCCCTTGTTGTGGTCTGTGACCCTTGTTGTGGTCCCCTTGTTGTGGTCTGTGACCCCTTGTTGTGGTCTGTCTTGTGTGGTCTGTGACCCCTTGTTGTGGTCTGTGACCCCTTGTTGTGGTCTGTGACCCCTTGTTGTGGTCTGTGACCCCTTGTTGTGGTCTGTGACCCCTTGTTGTGGTCTGTGACCCCTTGTTGTGGTCTGTGACCCCTTGTTGTGGTCCCCTTGTTGTGGTCTGTGACCCCCTTGTTGTGGTCTGTGACCCCTTGTTGTGGTCCCCTTGTTGTGGTCTGTGACCCCTTGTTGTGGTCTGTGACCCCTTGTTGTGGTCTGTGACCCTTGTTGTGGTCTGTGACCCCTTGTTGTGGTCTGTGACCCCTTGTTGTGGTCTGTGACCCCTTGTTGTGGTCTGTGACCCCTTGTTGTGGTCTGTGACCCCTTGTTGTGGTCTGTGACCCCTTGTTGTGGTCCCCTTGTTGTGGTCTGTGACCCCTTGTTGTGGTCTGTGACCCCTTGTTGTGGTCTGTGACCCCTTGTTGTGGTCTGTGACCCCTTGTTGTGGTCTGTGACCCCCCTTGTTGTGGTCTGTGACCCCTTGTTTGTGGTCTGTGACCCCTTGTTGTGGTCTGTGACCCCTTGTTGTGGTCTGTGACCCCTTGTTGTGGTCTGTGACCCCTTGTTGTGGTCTGTGACCCCTTGTTGTGGTCTGTGACCCTTGTTGTGGTCTGTGACCCTTGTTGTGACCTGTGACCCCTTGTTGTGGTCTGTGACCCCTTGTTGTGGTCTGTGACCCCTTGTTGTGGTCTGTGACCCCTTGTTGTGGTCTGTGACCCCTTGTTGTGGTCTGTGACCCCTTGTTGTGGTCTGTGACCCCTTGTTGTGGTCTGTGACCCCTTGTTGTGGTCTGTGACCTTGTTGTGGTCTGTGACCCCTTGTTGTGGTCTGTGACCCCTTGTTGTGGTCTGTGACCCCTTGTTGTGGTCTGTGACCCCTTGTTGTGGTCTGTGACCCTTGTTGTGGTCTGTGACCCCTTGTTGTGGTCTGTGACCCCTTGTTGTGGTCTGTGACCCTTGTTGTGGTCTGTGACCCCTTGTTGTGGTCTGTGACCCCTTGTTGTGGTCTGTGACCCTTGTTGTGGTCTGTGACCCCTTGTTGTGGTCTGTGACCCTTGTTGTGGTCTGTGACCCCTTGTTGTGGTCTGTGACCCCTTGTTGTGGTCTGTGACCCCTTGTTGTGGTCTGTGACCCCTTGTTGTGGTCTGTGACCCCTTGTTGTGGTCTGTGACCCCTTGTTGTGGTCTGTGACCCCTTGTTGTGGTCTGTGACCCCTTGTTGTGGTCTGTGACCCCCTGTTGTGGTCTGTGACCCCTTGTTGTGGTCTGTGACCCCTTGTTGTGGTCTGTGACCCCTTGTTGTGGTCTGTGACCCCTTGTTGTGGTCTGTGACCCCTTGTTGTGGTCTGTGACCCCTTGTTGTGGTCTGTGACCCCTTGTTGTGGTCTGTGACCCCTTGTTGTGGTCCCTTGTTGTGGTCTGTGACCCCTTGTTGTGGTCTGTGACCCCTTGTTGTGGTCTGTGACCCCTTGTTGTGGTCTGTGACCCCTTGTTGTGGTCTGTGACCCCTTGTTGTGGTCTGTGACCCCTTGTTGTGGTCTGTGACCCCTTGTTGTGGTCTGTGACCCCTTGTTGTGGTCTGTGACCCCTTGTTGTGGTCTGTGACCCCTTGTTGTGGTCTGTGACCCCTTGTTGTGGTCTGTGACCCCTTGTTGTGGTCTGTGACCCCTTGTTGTGGTCTGTGACCCCTTGTTGTGGTCTGTGACCCCTTGTTGTGGTCTGTGACCCCTTGTTGTGGTCTGTGACCCCTTGTTGTGGTCTGTGACCCCTTGTTGTGGTCTGTGACCCCTTGTTGTGGTCCCCTTGTTGTGGTCTGTGACCCCTTGTTGTGGTCTGTGACCCCTTGTTGTGGTCTGTGACCCCTTGTTGTGGTCTGTGACCCCTTGTTGTGGTCTGTGACCCCTTGTTGTGGTCTGTGACCCCTTGTTGTGGTCTGTGACCCCTTGTTGTGGTCTGTGACCCCTTGTTGTGGTCTGTGACCCCTTGTTGTGGTCCCCTTGTTGTGGTCTGTGACCCCTTGTTGTGGTCTGTGACCCCTTGTTGTGGTCTGTGACCCTTGTTGTGGTCTGTGACCCCTTGTTGTGGTCTGTGACCCCTTGTTGTGGTCTGTGACCCCTTGTTGTGGTCTGTGACCCTTGTTGTGGTCTGTGGACCCCTGTGACTGTGACCCCTTGTTGTGGTCTGTGACCCCTTGTTGTGGTCTGTGACCCCTTGTTGTGGTCTGTGACCCCTTGTTGTGGTCTGTGACCCCTTGTTGTGGTCTGTGACCCCTTGTTGTGGTCTGTGACCCCTTGTTGTGGTCTGTGACCCCTTGTTGTGGTCTGTGACCCCTTGTTGTGGTCTGTGACCCCTTGTTGTGGTCCCCTTGTTGTGGTCTGTGACCCCTTGTTGTGGTCTGTGACCCCTTGTTGTGGTCTGTGACCCCTTGTTGTGGTCTGTGACCCCTTGTTGTGGTCTGTGACCCTTGTTGTGGTCTTGTTGTGGTCTGTGACCCCTTGTTGTGGTCTGTGACCCCTTGTTGTGGTCTGTGACCCCTTGTTGTGGTCTGTGTCTTGTTGTGTGACCTGTGACCCCCTTGTTGTGGTCTGTGACCCCTTGTTGTGGTCTGTGACCCCTTGTTGTGGTCTGTGACCCCTTGTTGTGGTCTGTGACCCCTTGTTGTGGTCCCCTTGTTGTGGTCTGTGACCCTTGTTGTGGTCTGTGACCCCTTGTGGTCTGTGACCCCTTGTTGTGGTCTGTGACCCCTTGTTGTGGTCTGTGACCCCTTGTTGTGTCTGTGACCCCTTGTTGTGGTCTGTGACCCCTTGTTGTGTCTGTGACCCCTTGTTGTCTGTGACCCCTTGTTGTGGTCTGTGACCCTTGTTGTGGTCTGTGACCCTTGTTGTGTCTGTGACCCCTTGTTGTGGTCTGTGACCCCCCTTGTTGTGGTCTGTGACCCCTTGTTGTGGTCTGTGACCCCTTGTTGTGGTCTGTGACCCCTTGTTGTGGTCTGTGACCCCTTGTTGTGGTCTGTGACCCCTTGTTGTGGTCTGTGACCCCTTGTTGTGGTCTGTGACCCCTTGTTGTGGTCTGTGACCCCTGTGTTGTGGTCTGTGACCCCTTGTTGTGGTCTGTGACCCCTTGTTGTGGTCTGTGACCCCTTGTTGTGGTCTGTGACCCCTTGTTGTGGTCTGTGACCCCTTGTTGTGGTCTGTGACCCCTTGTTGTGGTCCCCTTGTTGTGGTCTGTGACCCCTTGTTGTGGTCTGTGACCCCTTGTTGTGGTCTGTGACCCCTTGTTGTGGTCTGTGACCCCTTGTTGTGGTCTGTGACCCCTTGTTGTGGTCCCCTTGTTGTGGTCTGTGACCCCTTGTTGTGGTCTGTGACCCCTGTGTTGTGGTCTGTGACCCCTTGTTGTGGTCTGTGACCCCTTGTTGTGGTCTGTGACCCTTGTTGTGGTCTGTGACCCCTTGTTGTGGTCTGTGACCCCTTGTTGTGGTCTGTGACCCCTTGTTGTGGTCTGTGACCCCTTGTTGTGGTCTGTGACCCCTTGTTGTGGTCTGTGACCCCTTGTTGTGGTCTGTGACCCCTTGTTGTGGTCTGTGACCCCTTGTTGTGGTCTGTGACCCCTTGTTGTGGTCTGTGACCCCTTGTTGTGGTCTGTGACCCCTTGTTGTGGTCTGTGACCCCTTGTTGTGGTCTGTGACCCCTTGTTGTGGTCTGTGGTCCCCTTGTTGTGGTCTGTGACCCCTTGTTGTGGTCTGTGACCCCTTGTTGTGGTCTGTGACCCCTTGTTGTGGTCTGTGACCCCTTGTTGTGGTCTGTGACCCTTGTTGTGGTCTGTGACCCCTTGTTGTGGTCTGTGACCCCTTGTTGTGGTCTGTGACCCCTTGTTGTGGTCTGTGACCCCTTGTTGTGGTCTGTGACCCTTGTTGTGGTCTGTGACCCCTTGTTGTGGTCTGTGACCCCTTGTTGTGGTCCCCTTGTTGTGGTCTGTGACCCTTGTTGTGGTCTGTGACCCCTTGTTGTGGTCTGTGACCCCTTGTTGTGGTCTGTGACCCCTTGTTGTGGTCTGTGACCCCTTGTTGTGGTCTGTGACCCTTGTTGTGGTCTGTGACCCCTTGTTGTGGTCTGTGACCCCTTGTTGTGGTCTGTGACCCCTTGTTGTGGTCTGTGACCCCTTGTTGTGGTCTGTGACCCCTTGTTGTGGTCTGTGACCCCTTGTTGTGGTCTGTGACCCCTTGTTGTGGTCTGTGACCCCTTGTTGTGGTCTGTGACCCCTTGTTGTGGTCTGTGACCCCTTGTTGTGGTCTGTGACCCCTTGTTGTGGTCTGTGACCCCTTGTTGTGGTCTGTGACCCCTTGTTGTGGTCTGTGACCCCTTGTTGTGGTCTGTGACCCCTTGTTGTGGTCTGTGACCCCTTGTTGTGGTCTGTGACCCCTTGTTGTGGTCTGTGACCCCTTGTTGTGGTCTGTGACCCCTTGTTGTGGTCTGTGACCCCTTGTTGTGGTCTGTGACCCCTTTGTGGTCTGTGACCCCTTGTTGTGGTCTGTGACCCCTTGTTGTGGTCTGTGACCCCTTGTTGTGGTCTGTGACCCCTTGTGTGGTCTGTGACCCCTTGTTGTGGTCTGTGACCCTTGTTGTGGTCTGTGACCCCTTGTTGTGGTCTGTGACCCCTTGTTGTGGTCTGTGACCCCTTGTTGTGGTCTGTGACCCCTTGTTGTGGTCTGTGACCCCCTTGACCCCTTGTTGTGGTCTGTGACCCCTTGTTGTGGTCTGTGACCCCTTGTTGTGGTCTGTGACCCCTTGTTGTGGTCTGTGACCCCTTGTTGTGGTCTGTGACCCCTTGTTGTGGTCTGTGACCCCTTGTTGTCTGTGACCCCTTGTTGTGGTCTGTGACCCTTGTTGTGGTCTGTGACCCCTTGTTGTGGTCTGTGACCCCTTGTTGTGGTCTGTGACCCCTTGTTGTGGTCTGTGACCCCTTGTTGTGGTCTGTGACCCCTTGTTGTGGTCTGTGACCCCTTGTTGTGGTCTGTGACCCCTTGTTGTGGTCTGTGACCCCTTGTTGTGGTCTGTGACCCCTTGTTGTGGTCTGTGACCCCTTGTTGTGGTCTGTGACCCCTTGTTGTGGTCTGTGACCCCTTGTTGTGGTCTGTGACCCTTGTTGTGGTCTGTGACCCCTTGTTGTGGTCTGACCCCTTGTTGTGGTCTGTGACCCCTTGTTGTGGTCTGTGACCCCCTGTGACCCCTTGTTGTGGTCTGTGACCCCTTGTTGTGGTCCCCTTGTTGTGGTCTGTGACCCCTTGTTGTGGTCTGTGACCCCTTGTTGTGGTCTGTGACCCTTGTTGTGGTCTGTGACCCCTTGTTGTGGTCTGTGACCCCTTGTTGTGGTCTGTGACCCCTTGTTGTGGTCTGTGACCCCTGTGTTGTGTGGTCTGTGACCCCTTGTTGTGGTCTGTGACCCCTTGTTGTGGTCTGTGACCCCTTGTTGTGGTCTGTGACCCCTTGTTGTGGTCTGTGACCCCTTGTTGTGGTCTGTGACCCCTTGTTGTGGTCTGTGACCCCCTGTGACCCCTTGTTGTGGTCTGTGACCCCTTGTTGTGGTCTGTGACCCCTTGTTGTGGTCTGTGACCCTCTTGTTGAGACCTGTGACCCCTTGTTGTGGTCTGTGACCCCTTTTTGTGGTCTGTGACCCCTTGTTGTGGTCTGTGACCTCTTGTTGTGGTCTGTGTCCCCTTGTTGTGGTATGTGACCCCTTGTTGTGGTCTGTGACCCCTTGTTGTGGTCTGTGACCCCTTGTTGTGGTCTGTGACCCCTTGTTGTGGTCTGTGACCCCTTGTTGTGGTCTGTGACCCCTTGTTGTGGTCTGTGACCCCTTGTTGTGGTCTGTGACCCCTTGTTGTGGTCTGTGACCCCTTGTTGTGGTCTGTGACCCCTTGTTGTGGTCTGTGACCCCTTGTTGTGGTCTGTGACCCCTTGTTGTGGTCTGTGACCCCTTGTTGTGACCTGTGACCCCTTGTTGTGGTCTGTGACCCCTTGTTGTGGTCTGTGACCCCTTGTTGTGGTCTGTGACCCCTTGTTGTGGTCTGTGACCCCTTGTTGTGGTCTGTGACCCCTTGTTGTGGTCTGTGACCCCTTGTTGTGGTCTGTGACCCCTTGTTGTGGTCTGTGACCCCTTGTTGTGGTCTGTGACCCCTTGTTGTGGTCTGTGACCCCTTGTTGTGGTCTGTGACCCCTTGTTGTGGTCTGTGACCCCTTGTTGTGGTCCCCTTGTTGTGGTCTGTGACCCCTTGTTGTGGTCTGTGACCCCTTGTTGTGGTCTGTGACCCCTTGTTGTGGTCTGTGACCCCCCTTGTTGTGGTCTGTGACCCCTTGTTGTGGTCTGTGACCCCTTGTTGTGGTCTGTGACCCCTTGTTGTGGTCTGTGACCCTTGTTGTGGTCTGTGACCCTTGTTGTGGTCTGTGACCCCTTGTTGTGGTCTGTGACCCCTTGTTGTGGTCCCCTTGTTGTGGTCTGTGACCCCTTGTTGTGGTCTGTGACCCCTTGTTGTGGTCCCCTTGTTGTGGTCTGTGACCCCTTGTTGTGGTCTGTGACCCCTTGTTGTGGTCTGTGACCCCTTGTTGTGGTCTGTGACCCCTTGTTGTGGTCTGTGACCCCTTGTTGTGGTCTGTTGTTGTGGTCTGTGACCCCTTGTTGTGGTCTGTGACCCCTTGTTGTGGTCTGTGACCCCTTGTTGTGGTCTGTGACCCCTTGTTGTGGTCTGTGACCCCTTGTTGTGGTCTGTGACCCCTTGTTGTGGTCTGTGACCCCTTGTTGTGGTCTGTGACCCCTTGTTGTGGTCTGTGACCCCTTGTTGTGGTCTGTGACCCCTTGTTGTGGTCTGTGACCCCTTGTTGTGGTCTGTGACCCCTTGTTGTGGTCTGTGACCCCTTGTTGTGGTCTGTGACCCCTTGTTGTGGTCTGTGACCCTTGTTGTGGTCTGTGACCCCTTGTTGTGGTCTGTGACCCCTTGTTGTGGTCTGTGACCCCTTGTTGTGGTCTGTGACCCCTTGTTGTGGTCTGTGACCCCTTGTTGTGGTCTGTGACCCCCTTGTTGTGGTCTGACCCCTTGTTGTGGTCTGTGACCCCTTGTTGTGTCTGTCTGTGACCCCTTGTTGTGGTCTGTGACCCCTTGTTGTGGTCTGTGACCCCTTGTTGTGGTCTGTGACCCTTGTTGTGGTCTGTGACCCCTTGTTGTGGTCTGTGACCCCTTGTTGTGGTCCCCTTGTTGTGGTCTGTGACCCCTTGTTGTGGTCTGTGACCCCTTGTTGTGGTCTGTGACCCCCTTGTTGTGGTCTGTGACCCCTTGTTGTGGTCTGTGACCCCTTGTTGTGGTCTGTGACCCCTTGTTGTGGTCTGTGACCCCTTGTTGTGGTCTGTGACCCCTTGTTGTGGTCTGTGACCCCTTGTTGTGGTCTGTGACCCCTTGTTGTGGTCTGTGACCCCTTGTTGTGGTCTGTGACCCCTTGTTGTGGTCTGTGACCCCTTGGTTGTGTTTGTGTACCCCTTGTTGTGGTCTGTGACCCCTTGTTGTGGTCTGTGACCCCTTGTTGTGGTCTGTGACCCCTTGTTGTGGTCTGTGACCCCTTGTTGTGGTCTGTGACCCCTTGTTGTGGTCTGTGACCCCTTGTTGTGGTCTGTGACCCCCTTGTTGTGGTCTGTGACCCCTTGTTGTGGTCTGTGACCCCTTGTTGTGGTCTGTGACCCCCTTGTTGTGGTCTGTGACCCCTTGTTGTGGTCTGTGACCCCTTGTTGTGGTCTGTGACCCCTTGTTGTGGTCTGTGACCCCTTGTTGTGGTCTGTGACCTCTTGTTGTGGTCTGTGACCCCTTGTTGTGGTCTGTGACCCCTTGTTGTGACCCCTTGTTGTGGTCTGTGACCCCTTGTTGTGGTCTGTGACCCCTTGTTGTGGTCTGTGACCCCTTGTTGTGGTCTGTGACCCCTTGTTGTGGTCTGTGACCCCTTGTTGTGGTCTGTGACCCCTTGTTGTGTCCCCTTGTTGTGGTCTGTGACCCCTTGTTGTGGTCTGTGACCCCTTGTTGTGGTCTGTGACCCCTTGTTGTGGTCTGTGACCCCTTGTTGTGGTCTGTGACCCCTTGTTGTGGTCTGTGACCCCTTGTTGTGGTCTGTGACCCCTTTGTGGTCTGTGACCCCTTGTTGTGGTCTGTGACCCCTTGTTGTGGTCTGTGACCCCTTGTTGTGGTCTGTGACCCCTTGTTGTGGTCTGTGACCCCTTGTTGTGACCCCTTGTTGTGGTCTGTGACCCCCTTGTTGTGGTCTGTGACCCCTTGTTGTGGTCTGTGACCCCTTGTTGTGGTCTGTGACCCCTTGTTGTGGTCTGTGACCCCTTGTTGTGGTCTGTGACCCCTTGTTGTGGTCTGTGACCCCCTTGTTGTGGTCTGTGACCCCTTGTTGTGGTCTGTGACCCCTTGTTGTGGTCTGTGACCCCCCTGTGACCCTTGTTGTGGTCTGTGACCCCTTGTCGTGGTCTGTGACCCCTTGTTGTGGTCTGTGACCCCTTGTTGTGACCTGTGACCCCTTGTTGTGGTCTGTGACCCCTTGTTGTGGTCTGTGACCCCTTGTTGTGGTCTGTGACCCCCTTGTTGTGACCTGTGACCCCTTGTTGTGGTCTGTGACCCCTTGTTGTGGTCTGTGACCCCCTTGTTGTGACCTGTGACCCTTGTTGTGGTCTGTGACCCCTTGTTGTGGTCTGTGACCCCTTGTTGTGGTCTGTGACCCCTTGTTGTGACCTGTGACCCCTTGTTGTGGTCTGTGACCCCTTGTTGTGGTCTGTGACCCCTTGTTGTGGTCTGTGACCCCTTGTTGTGGTCTGTGACCCCTTGTTGTGACCTGTGACCCCTTGTTGTGGTCTGTGACCCCTTGTTGTGGTCTGTGACCCCCTTGTTGTGACCTGTGACCCCTTGTTGTGGTCTGTGACCCCTTGTTGTGGTCTGTGACCCCCTTGTTGTGACCTGTGACCCCTTGTTGTGACCTGTGACCCCTTGTTGTGGTCTGTGACCCCTTGTTGTGGTCTGTGACCCCCTTGTTGTGGTCTGTGACCCCTTGTTGTGACCTGTGACCCTTGTTGTGACCTTGTTGTGGTCTGTGACCCCCTTGTTGTGGTCTGTGACCCCTTGTTGTGACCTGTGACTCCCTTGTTGTGATCTGTGACCCCTTGTTGTGGTCTGTGACCCCTTGTTGTGGTCTGTGACCCCTTGTTGTGGTCTGTGACCCCCTTGTTGTGGTCTGTGACCCCCTTGTTGTGGTCTGTGACCCCTTGTTGTGGTCTGTGACCCCTTGTTGTGGTTTGTGACCCCCTTGTTGTGGTCTGTGACCCTGTGACCCCTTGTTGTGACCTGTGACCCCCCTTGTTGTGGTCTGTGACCCCTTGTTGTGGTCTGTGACCCCTTGTTGTGACCTGTGACCCCTTGTTGTGGTCTGTGACCCCTTGTTGTGGTCTGTGACCCCCTTGTTGTGACCTGTGACCCCCTTGTTGTGACCTGTGACCCCTTGTTGTGGTCTGTGACCCCTTGTTGTGACCTGTGACCCCTTGTTGTGACCCCTGACCCCTTGTTGTGGTCTGTGACCCCTTGTTGTGGTCTGTGACCCCTTGTTGTGTCTGTGACCCCTTGTTGTTGTCTGTGACCCCTTGTTGTGACCTGTGACCCCTTGTTGTGACCTGTGACCCCTTGTTGTGGTCTGTGACCCCCTTGTTGTGACCCCTTGTTGTGACCTGTGACCCCTTGTTGTGGTCTGTGACCCCTTGTTGTGACCTGTGACTCCCTTGTTGTGGTCTGTGACCCCTTGTTGTGACCTGTTGTTGTGGTCTGTGACCCCTTGTTGTGACCTGTGCTTGTTGTGACCTGTGACCCCTTGTTGTGGTCTGACCCCTTGTTGCTGTTGTGACCCCTTGTTGTGGTCTGTGACCCCTTGTTGTGGTCTGTGACCCCTTGTTGTGGTCTGTGACCCCTTGTTGTGGTCTGTGACCCCTTGTTGTGGTCTGTGACCCCTTGTTGTGGTGACCCCTTGTTGTGACCTGTGACCCCTTGTTGTGGTCTGTGACCCCTTGTTGTGGACCTGTGACCCCTTGTTGTGACCTGTGACCCCTTGTTGTGACCTGTGACCCCTTGTTGTGGACCTGTGACCCCTTGTTGTGTCTGTGACCCCTTGTTGTGACCTGTGACCCCTTGTTGTGGTCTGTGACCCCTTGTTGTGACCCCTGTGACCCCTTGTTGTGGTCTGTGACCCCTTGTTGTGGTCTGTGACCCCCTTGTTGTGACCTGTGACCCCTTGTTGTGACCTGTGACCCCTTGTTGTGACCTGTGACCCCTTGTTGTGACTTGTGACCCCTTGTTGTGACCTGTGACCCCTTGTTGTGACCCTGTGACTGTGACCCCTTGTTGTGACCTGTGACCCCTTGTTGTGACCTGTGACCCCTTGTTGACCTGTGACCCTTGTTGTGGTCTGTGACCCCTGTGACCCCCTTGTTGTGACCTGTGACCCCTTGTTGTGGTCTGTGACCCCTTGTTGTGGTCTGTGACCCCTTGTGACCCCTGTGTTGTGGTCTGTGACCCCTTGTTGTGGTCTGTGACCCCCTTGTTGTGACCTGTGACCCCTTGTTGTGGTCTGTGACCCCTTGTTGTGGTCTGTGACCCCTTGTTGTGTCTGTGACCCCTTGTTGTGGTCTGTGACCCCTTGTTGTGGTCTGTGACCCCCTGGTCTGTGACCCCTTGTTGTGGTCTGTGACCCCTTGTTGTGGTCTGTGACCCCTTGTTGTGGTCTGTGACCCCTTGTTGTGACCCCCCTGTTGTGGTCTGTGACCCCCTTGTGTCTGTGACCCCTTGTTGTGGTCTGTGACCCCTTGTTGTGGTCTGTGACCCCTTGTTGTGGTCTGTGACCCCTTGTTGTGACCTGTGACCCCTTGTTGTGACCTGTGACCCCTTGTTGTGTCTGTGACCCCTTGTTGTGACCTGTTGTTGTGTGACCTGTGACCCCTTGTTGTGGTCTGTGACCCCTTGTTGTGACCTGTGACCCCTTGTTGTGTTGTCTGTGACCCCTTGTTGTGGTCTGTGACCCTTGTTGTGGTCTGTGACCCCTTGTTGTGACCTGTGACCCCTTGTTGTGACCCTTGTTGTGGCCTGTGACCCCTTGTTGTGACTTGTGACCCCTTGTTGTGACCCTTGTCTGTGACCCCTTGTTGTGACCTGTGACCCCTTGTTGTGACCTGTGACCCCTTGTTGTGACCTGTGACCCCTTGTGGTCTGTGACCCCTTGTTGTGGTCTGTGACCCCTTGTTGTGGTCTGTGACCCTTGTTGTGGTCTGTGACCCCTTGTTGTGACCTGTGACTTGTTGTGGTCTGTGACCCTGTGTTGTGGTCTGTGACCCCTTGTTGTGACCTTGTGACCCCTGTGTTGTGACTTGTGACCCCTGTGACCCCTTGTTGTGGTCTGTGACCCCTTGTTGTGGTCTGTGACCCCTTGTTGTGGTCTGTGACCCCTTGTGACCTGTGACCCCTTGTTGTGGTCTGTGACCCCTTGTTGTGGTCTGTGACCCCTTGTTGTGGTCTGTGACCCCTTGTTGTGGTCTGTGACCCCTTGTTGTGGTCTGTGACCCTTGTTGACCCTGTGACCCCGTGTTGTGGTCTGTGACCCCTTGTTGTGGCCTGTGACCCCCTTGTTGTGACCTGTGACCCCATTGTTGTTACCTGTGTTATGATCTCAGCCTGCAGGAGAAACGAGTCTCCCTCCTTGAGAGTTATTCACCAAGCCTGACCTGATTAGAAGGTCTAGCGAATATTGAGGTGATAACGCATATGTAAAATAGTTGCTTGGATATGTGTGACAGTTTGAGATTATGGGCAATGAAGAAGAAAACAGATAAATGACTGGCGAGGAGATGTGGACATTTTGCTGGAGGCGTGAGGCTCGCTTCCGGAGGACCTTGACCTCACTTGAGTGCCAGACATCGCAGGGGGAAGCCGCGCTCCGTTTGAGCTCCCGCCAGAAGGGAACCCCTAGTGATATATCTCGAAGAGAAGAGTGTAGACGTGCCAGCTGTGGAACCGAGCTGGGAACGTTGTGGTCTCAAGTCTTGGTCGACGAGCAGAGTTCAATAAGCTGCTCAGAGGCATTTTCGTGGGCTGTGTGGAGCGCCCTGACCAGACGCCGTCAGAGGGAAAGCGCCCTCGACCATTTAATCTGTGGTAAGCACGATATACGCCAGTTCATAGTGATTGCTTGTAGTTGGTCGTGTGCCCAGCGACAGTAGCGATGTTTATTTATAAGTTAGACATGTTTTAATAAGGCAGAAAGCCTGAAATAAGAGAGTGGAGAGGGAGGAACACGGAGCGACGTCCGCCCCCTCTGAGCGCTGGCGGACGACTGAGGGAGCCTGGCTCCTGATGAAGGAAGACCCTCCCAGCGAGTGAGGACCGCCGCCAGGCGAGGTGGAGTATGGACCCGCCCAAAGCGGGGGAGTCCACTCTCACTGTATGTAGAGGACAGATAGAGGTTTGAGGCAAGCATATTGTGTGGTTATTTTTGTTTATGTGTTAAAGGGGAACATTTTATTGGAGTGTCGATGGGTTGCAGGTTTGTCTTTGGGGAAGAAGTTGCTGAGAACTTCGAAGCCAGCAGATGAAGTAGCTGAAGACTCCAAGGTAGTGGAGCAGGGGACCTCGAGCTGTGAGGAGAAGCAGCAGTGAAGAGGAGTGTCACGTGCTTCTGTAGAGGTGGAGAAGCACCATAGTTGCTCGGGGAAACTTCATGGTGTAGCAGCCAAGAGAGCTGTGGAGGACCCTAGCAGAAGGGTGAAGCACCGTAGTTGCTCAAGGAAACTTCATGATAGCAGCCTGGAGGAGCTGCAGAGGATCCTGGTAGTGAAGCCCGGAAGAACCTAAGGATATTAGGGTAGTGAACTTCCAGAGGTGGAAGGGAAGTTCTGGTGGATTACTTGTAGGGAGTTGATAGTATTTGGTTGTCAGTAGCGTGCAAGACGCAGTGAGAGGTGAGTGACTGTTGGTATTCTGATGTCAAGGAGTGTTTTACACTGAAGTTTAGAGTACAGTCGTAGGCTGGATTACCTACAGATGTATGCGTTCCAGGACTGACAGTGATCGATTGATCATTGTTGTGTATCAATGAACATTTATACTGATATGTTATTGCATTCAAATGCTGATTTTCTTGGTACACATTTATAGATATATATATATATTATCTTGCTGATGGTGCAACAGTGTATGTAGACTTGATCAACTTGAGGAGGTTGATAGTATCAGGTGGTGAACCAGGAGATAGGATACCACTTGATAAGCTGATAATAGAGTTCTGATGGTGTTGGAGTGCAACCTGATTGTGATATTATAGAGTATAGGATTCATTATTATTATATGTGTGTATGTATCGTGTATGTGCTTTGTCCAGTAAATGTGTCACAATTTGCTGGTGTTTGCCCTTGTCCTAGTGAGGCTTCCCAGGAGGTAGTAAAGAAGGAGAGAGAGAGAGAAAGAACCAAGAACCACTGCTGTGGACAGGGTAGGAGGTAATACTAGTAAGTCATAGGGGATTGAGGAGATCATATCTCATAAGGAGAGAGTGGGGAGTCACAGCGGCTCGAGTGGGTGTGTGCACGTGACAACGAGGCTAAGTGTTGGAGCCGCATCCCCTAAACGTGTGACGTTGAGCCCCTCTCCAAGAGCCAGAAGCGCCAAGGGTGATCTCCTAGTATAAGCACTCTGCCGAGTTGTGGGTTGGGTTGTCCATAGAGAAGGATCAACGACGACAACACCAACCAACCCACAGTCTATAATAAAATTGGGGGCCTGTGTCCGGGAGAGTGAACTGACACACCCACACCCTGTCCAAGAGTGGATTTGTACACCCTTGCTGAGATAAACTGTGTGACCGCAGGTGTATACTCTCTCTCTTGGGAAGACTCACAGGACAAAGATGGATAAGGTGCAAGCGTTTGTGGAGTCAGGCAAGCCTGAGGACTTAGAAGGTTGCACGAGGGATCAATTGAAACAAATAGCAGAAAAATGTGGCATCAGGTTGAAAGCATCTAAAGTAGCTGGGATGAAGGATGAGATCCTGAGGCAGTTAAGAGCCAAAAATGAAGCGGCAGAACAAGGAGCCCAGGAAGGTGCTGAAAGTGGAAAGGAGGATGATGGGCAGGATGAAGTGAGATCCCAGGGATCGAGTAGGAGCAGCAAGAGTAGCCGCAGTAGTAGGAGTAGCCGAAATAGGAGCTTGGAGAGATTCCAGTTAGAGCTCCAGATCCAACAACAGCGTGAGGGGAGACAGTTCCAGCTGGAAAAGATGAAATTGGAACTCCAGATGAAAAATGAAGCCGAGAAGGAAAAAGAGAAAACCAGACTGGAAATAGAAAAAGAGAAAGCAAGACTAGAGGTGGAGAAAGAAAAAGAGAAAACCAGAGTAAGAGAACTGGAGTTGGAACAGGAGAAAGAAAAAGAGAAAGCAAGGCTAGAGGTGGAAAAAGAAAAAGAGAGAACAAAACAAATGCAGATAGAAGCGAACAGAACCTTGGCTGAGCAAAGGATTGAACATGGGTTGCCAGAGAGCACCACCCAGGTATCACACCCACCAGATGTTAGGGTTAGGGAGAAGGACATTCCCTTGTTTGTTCCCGAAGAGGCAGAGAGCTTCTTCGAGCATTTTGAGAAAGTAGCCAGCATCAAGGAGTGGCCACAGGAGGAATGGGCCCAGCTGGTCCAGTTAAGATTGACCGGTGCAGCCAGGGAGGCATACACCCAATTGTCGCTGGAAGAGTGCCAGGATTATGCCACAGTAAAGAGCAGCATATTGCGCTCGTTTCAGTTAACCCCAGAAGCTTATAGAAAGCGCTTCAGAGAGATGATCAAAGTTGGAGTGTGTACTTTTGCTGAGACAGCAAGAGATCTGGAAAGACGATTCCAGAAGTGGATTGAGGCTGCTGGAGTTGGATCTTACGCTGACCTGAAGCAACTGATGGTCATGGAGAAGTTCTTGGAGATGATGCATCCCGAAACAAAGTTCAAGATCCAAGAAGCAGGGATAAAGGAGGTGAAAGATGCCGCAGATAGGGCGGATATGATTACTGAAGCATACAATAGCTTGAGGGAGAACAGAGTGAGAAGCGAGGCGAGACGCAGCAATGGCAGATCCAATGGAGTCTGGTGAGGAAGAAATTATGAGAGACCCAGAGGAGTCTGGGGTGAGAAAAATTTTGATAAATGGGCAGATAAAAGTAAGTACCCTAAAACTCAGAAGAGTAGGTCGCGCACTTCGTCTGAAAGTGAAGATGGAGGAGCTAAACGAGAAACTAATCGTGATCCAGGGAATCAAGAATCCAGTAAAGCTCCACAGAGTACGAGTAGTACGTCTGGCCCGAGGAACTCTCATGTGAGTGGGCAGAGTCAGAGCTACTCTGGTACATATAGAAGAGACTTTTCCCAGATGAGATGTTACAATTGTAACGGATTGGGTCACGTGATGCGAGATTGTCGGCAGGGCAAGAGAGTTGTGACCCTGGCCATGTGTGACCCCCGAGGTAAATATACTAATGTGTTCCGAGACAAACCACAGAAGAGGAACTTAGTGAACGAGAGGTATAGGCCGTTCATGAGCAAAGGTTGGATCAGTATAGGAGGCCAACCTGAGGTAGAAGTTGGTATCTTAAGAGATACCGGAGCTAATCAGAGCTTGATTACGAGAAGCCTGATTGGGAATGATCGACGGTTAGCTGGCAGGAGTAAGATGAGAGTATATGGGTTATTGTCTGAGAGTGACATGCCCGTTTGTACTGTCCAGCTAAGGTCGGAATATGTGTCGGCAGAGGTGATGTTGGGAGTGTGCCCCGACATACCTATTCCAGGAGTCCAAGTGATCCTGGGGAATGACTTGTGCGGGACAAAGGTGTTGCCAAGAGTCATAGCGGAGACTGTGCCAGAGGAGTGCCCAGAAGGCCACTGCACGTGTGGGACACCTGAGAGTGTGAACCTGACTGACATCCGAGGAAATGAGTCAGGAGACCGCCAAGCCATTGAGTACCCCGTCTCGGTAGTGATGAAGGGAGAGGTGGCCGACGAGGAAGACACTGGAGAAGGTGAGACAGTGTCGATTCAGCCGGTGGAAGATATCGACGTAGACATAGCGTGGCTGTTTGATGAAGGTCCAGCCCAGAAAAATGAAGTCTCGGTGAGGTCAAAAGTGAAGACGGCCCAGCCGAAGAAGAATACTGTGAAGAGAGTTGACCTGAGTAGAGCCCAGACTGCTGAAATTAAGGGTCGGAAGGTGAATGCAACTGTGCTGAGTAGGAATGAGGAAGGATGTGGACATACTGAGGGCGGGAGTAGAGCGTCAGGTGGTCCACGAGCACAGAGGCATATGGATAGTGGAGTTAAGTTGTTTGAGATGTCAGGAGTTGACATGTTTCACAGAAAACGTGGAGAAAAGATAGTGAAGAAGAGTAATAGCCGAGAAAATGAAAGGAGAAGAGACAGTATGTGTGGAGAGATGCTTACGAGCACACAAGGAGAGGTAAAGCGACATGTACAGTCGAGTGCTATTGGTTGTAGTACAGTGCCCGAAGAAACTTTTAGGGAACGAAGAAGAGTTGAAGGAGAAGAAATGGAGTTGCATAGAGGTGAGAAGTGTGGGAAGAGGATGATGATGCAAGCATGGAGGAATAGAAGAAAGCCGAGGACTCGATGGAGGTCAAACAGGATGAGGTCTCGGATAAATGAGGAGACAAAAGGGAGGATCGTCGGTGAAGACGAGGGAGTGAAGTATGATGGCAGGAGACGAAAGTATAATGGCAGTAGATGGAAGTGTGAAGACGACAGAGGAGGTACAGACAGTAGATGTCTGACTCTGGACGTGAAGAGAAGAAGACGAGGAAACGGAGGGTGGAGACAGTAAGTTGAGTGGACCGATGGAGTGCAGGCGTCCAAGGAGGACAGCCTAGCTAAGAGGTGTCAGAGAGGTCAAATCGTTTATGAGAAGATCATGTTTCTGGAGAGAGGTGAGCCAGATGTTGCAAGGAGCAACGAACTAATTGTAGACTCCAAAGAGAGTATATCGGGTGAAGAACGAGACAGTGTGGTGGCGGATGTATTATCCCGAGCTTTGCCACTAGAATAACTCTCAAAAATAAGGGGAGGGGAGTGTTATGATCTCAGCCTGCAGGAGAAACGAGTCTCCCTCCTTGAGAGTTATTCACCAAGCCTGACCTGATTAGAAGGTCTAGCGAATATTGAGGTGATAACGCATATGTAAAATAGTTGCTTGGATATGTGTGACAGTTTGAGATTATGGGCAATGAAGAAGAAAACAGATAAATGACTGGCGAGGAGATGTGGACATTTTGCTGGAGGCGTGAGGCTCGCTTCCGGAGGACCTTGACCTCACTTGAGTGCCAGACATCGCAGGGGGAAGCCGCGCTCCGTTTGAGCTCCCGCCAGAAGGGAACCCCTAGTGATATATCTCGAAGAGAAGAGAAGTGTGTAGACGTGCCAGCTGTGGAACCGAGCTGGGAACGTTGTGGTCTCAAGTCTTGGTCGACGAGCAGAGTTCAATAAGCTGCTCAGAGGCATTTTCGTGGGCTGTGTGGAGCGCCCTGACCAGACGCCGTCAGAGGGAAAGCGCCCTCGACCATTTAATCTGTGGTAAGCACGATATACGCCAGTTCATAGTGATTGCTTGTAGTTGGTCGTGTGCCCAGCGACAGTAGCGATGTTTATTTATAAGTTAGACATGTTTTAATAAGGCAGAAAGCCTGAAATAAGAGAGTGGAGAGGGAGGAACACGGAGCGACGTCCGCCCCCTCTGAGCGCTGGCGGACGACTGAGGGAGCCTGGCTCCTGATGGAGGAAGACCCTCCCAGCGAGTGAGGACCGCCGCCAGGCGAGGTGGAGTATGGACCCGCCCAAAGCGGGGGAGTCCACTCTCGCTGTATGTAGAGGACAGATAGAGGTTTGAGGCAAGCATATTGTGTGGTTATTTTTGTTTATGTGTTAAAGGGGAACATTTTATTGGAGTGTCGATGGGTTGCAGGTTTGTCTTTGGGGAAGAAGTTGCTGAGAACTTCGAAGCCAGCAGATGAAGTAGCTGAAGACTCCAAGGTAGTGGAGCAGGGGACCTCGAGCTGTGAGGAGAAGCAGCAGTGAAGAGGAGTGTCACGTGCTTCTGTAGAGGTGGAGAAGCACCATAGTTGCTCGGGGAAACTTCATGGTGTAGCAGCCAAGAGAGCTGTGGAGGACCCTAGCAGAAGGGTGAAGCACCGTAGTTGCTCAAGGAAACTTCATGATAGCAGCCTGGAGGAGCTGCAGAGGATCCTGGTAGTGAAGCCCGGAAGAACCTAAGGATATTAGGGTAGTGAACTTCCAGAGGTGGAAGGGAAGTTCTGGTGGATTACTTGTAGGGAGTTGATAGTATTTGGTTGTCAGTAGCGTGCAAGACGCAGTGAGAGGTGAGTGACTGTTGGTATTCTGATGTCAAGGAGTGTTTTACACTGAAGTTTAGAGTACAGTCGTAGGCTGGATTACCTACAGATGTATGCGTTCCAGGACTGACAGTGATCGATTGATCATTGTTGTGTATCAATGAACATTTATACTGATATGTTATTGCATTCAAATGCTGATTTTCTTGGTACACATTTATAGATATATATATATATTATCTTGCTGATGGTGCAACAGTGTATGTAGACTTGATCAACTTGAGGAGGTTGATAGTATCAGGTGGTGAACCAGGAGATAGGATACCACTTGATAAGCTGATAATAGAGTTCTGATGGTGTTGGAGTGCAACCTGATTGTGATATTATAGAGTATAGGATTCATTATTATTATATGTGTGTATGTATCGTGTATGTGCTTTGTCCAGTAAATGTGTCACAATTTGCTGGTGTTTGCCCTTGTCCTAGTGAGGCTTCCCAGGAGGTAGTAAAGAAGGAGAGAGAGAGAGAAAGAACCAAGAACCACTGCTGTGGACAGGGTAGGAGGTAATACTAGTAAGTCATAGGGGATTGAGGAGATCATATCTCATAAGGAGAGAGTGGGGAGTCACAGCGGCTCGAGTGGGTGTGTGCACGTGACAACGAGGCTAAGTGTTGGAGCCGCATCCCCTAAACGTGTGACGTTGAGCCCCTCTCCAAGAGCCAGAAGCGCCAAGGGTGATCTCCTAGTATAAGCACTCTGCCGAGTTGTGGGTTGGGTTGTCCATAGAGAAGGATCAACGACGACAACACCAACCAACCCACAGTCTATAATACCTGTGACCCCTTGTTGTGGTCTGTGACCCCTTGTTGTGGTCTGTGACCCCTTGTTGTGGTCTGTGACCCCTTGTTGTGGTCTGTGACCCCTTGTTGTGGTCTGTGACCCCTTGTTGTGGTCTGTGACCCCTTGTTGTGACCTGTGACCCCTTGTTGTGGTCTGTGACCCCTTGTTGTGGTCTGTGACCCCGTGTTGTGGTCTGTGACCCCTTGTTGTGGTCTGTGACCCCTTGTTGTGGTCTGTGACCCCTTGTTGTGGTCTGTGACCGCTTGTTGTGGTCTGTGACCCCTTGTTGTGGTCTGTGACCCCTTGTTGTGGTCTGTGACCCCTTGTTGTGGTCTGTGACCCCTTGTTGTGGTCTGTGACCCCTTGTTGTGGTCTGTGACCCCTTGTTGTGGTCTGTGACCCCCTTGTTGTGGTCTGTGACCCCCTTGTGGTCTGTGACCCCTTGTTGTGGTCTGTGACCCCTTGTTGTGGTCTGTGACCCCTTGTTGTGGTCTGTGACCCCTTTTTGTGGTCTGTGACCCCTTGTTGTGGTCTGTGACCCCTTGTTGTGGTCTGTGACCCTATACTCTGGGAGGTGGTTGCTCTCTGACCAATGAGTCGGACGTCAAGTATTGTCGTACATAAACAAGTACAAACAATTGCTAGCGGACCCTAAGCATCTACCCTAACCTTGCCTGGACCTTACCTGGAGAGGGTCTCTTGAGTTTATCTACTCCCCGATCCCGACCTGGGGCCAGACTAGACTTGTGATAACTTGGTCCAACAGGCTGTTGCTTGCCGCTGCCCACAAACCCAAATATCCACTACAGTCCAGTTCGTTCGACACTTCTTGCACGAATTTGTTTATTGAAGTCTTTCACCGGTTTTCTGGCAATATTGCTAATGCTTGCTGGGAGGGTGTTGAACAACCGTGGACCTCTGATGTTCAGACAGTGTTCTCTGATTGTTCCTATGGCACAATCAGAGAACCAGTAGTTCTCCGGTAAGGAGCCGGTCGGCCGAGCGGACAGCACGCTGGACTTGTGATCCTGTGGTCCTGGAACCTTCGACAAAGCACAGGGGATTGCGATCCTGGACGAGCTTGCATGCATGGGTGTCAAGGGGAGACTCATGAAATGGGTTGAAGACTACCTCACAGGGAGGAAAGCCAAGGTCTGCTTCAATGGAGCAGTCTCCAGAACAATGAATATGGAACTCGGGACCCCCCAAGGCGGAGTCTTAAGCCCTACACTATTCAATGTACTTATGAACGCCATTGCAAATATTGATTTTCCTGAAGGGACGCAACAAGTGGGATATGCAGATGTCCTAATACAAGCTCCCACCTTGGGAAAAATTAAACAGTCTATTGAACTGCTTGGAAGGAAATGTATTGAACTGGGTTTCACTCTCTCCACAAACAAGACAAAAGCATACTCCCATCACAAGAGGGGAGAAAATGAAGAACTACAAATTAATGGTGTAACACTTGAATGGGTTGACCACTATCGGTATCTTGGCGTCACTGTCGGCTCTAACAAGGGGAAGAAAGAGGAGCTCAATCAACTCATAGGAACATGCAAAAGTCGACTCAGGGCACTGAAAGCTATGACCTGGAATGGGCATGGAGCCTCTATTGCCGTGCTGAAAATGATGTACACAGCCTATGTG
This sequence comes from Procambarus clarkii, assembly GCF_020424385.1. Taxonomy (NCBI): domain Eukaryota; kingdom Metazoa; phylum Arthropoda; class Malacostraca; order Decapoda; family Cambaridae; genus Procambarus; species Procambarus clarkii. The sequence goes on from NW_025573277.1 coordinate 23,180, forward strand.
CGCTCCGTCATAGACTATGCCGCACCAGTTCTGTGCACCTACTCCCAAAGCGATATGAAAAGGCGTGAAAGCATTCAAAATGAAGCCATGACAATCATTCTTGGAGTTCAGAGCACTGCCAAGAAAGTAAAAATCGGGCGGAAAACCTCGCAATAGTGGCTGAAATTAAGAGAGCTGTGAGAGTACTTACCAATCAGGGAAGAGTCATCAAGTTTCTGTGGATCCCCTCCCATGTTGGAATATGTGGGAATGAACGAGCAGATGTGCTGGCTGCTGAAGGCGCTGAAGGGGACCATATTGAATACTTCATACCCAAGACTCTACTACAAATTAGAGGTATTGTCAGGCAACATCACCGTGACAAGGTAACTGAGGAAAGGAGGATAGAAGCACAAACCAGTGAATCTGTACGATGGTACAACATGGTTGCAGCTGGCAATCCCAATCATTATGGACGAAGAGGAGGAGGACGAGGGAGAGAATCAGTAATAGCGAGAATCCGTCTGGGATACAAATATCCATGGAGATACGGAATGGAAACAACAGTTGATCAGCGGAGTTGCAGAATCTGTGGTGAGTGACGGACACCGCCTTGACCACTACCTGAGAGAATGTGGACATCTAAGAGTCATTATAAATGTGTAGAATAATAAACCCCACATTGTTTGAGTTAGGAAAACACTATTTGTCAAATATTGATACTGTTCTTAAAAGGTTCCCCCATTTTGCACCCGCAAGATAACGTAAGATTTGAAGGGTCGACAGATGTTAATCTTCTTGTTTGAGGAGCTGTTCACTTGAGACAGTTAAGCAAGTCCCAGCTGTGTCTGGGTACAAGTGACAGGATGAACAACCCAGCGGGTTTTCTTCCTATTGGGGAGTGTTGTACATGCTGCTATGGCGGTGTGTCCTACTCACAGGATGAGTGACGCTGCCCAATACTGTCACTATGGCGGTGTGTCCACTCACAGGATGAGTGGCGCTGCCCAATACTGTCACTATGGCGGTGTGCCCACTCACAGGATGAGTGGCGCTGCCCAATACTGTCACTATGGCGGTGTGTCCACTCACAGGATGAGTGGCGCTGCCCAATACTGTCACTATGGCGGTGTGTCCACTCACAGGATGAGTGGCGCTGCCCAATACTGTCACTATGGCGGTGTGTTCACTCACAGGATGAGTGGCGCTGCCCAATACTGTCACTATGGCGGTGTGTCCACTCACAGGATGAGTGGCGCTGCCCAATACTGTCACTATGGCGGTGTGTCCACTCACAGGATGAGTGGCGCTGCCCAATACTGTCACTATGGCGGTGTGTCCACTCACAGGATGAGTGGCGCTGCCCAATACTGTCACTATGGCGGTGTGTCCACTCACAGGATGAGTGGCACTGCCCAATACTGTCACTATGGCGGTGTGTCCACTCACAGGATGAGTGGCGCTGACCAATACTGTCACTATGGCGGTGTGTCCACTCACAGGATGAGTGGCGCTGCCCAATACTGTCACTATGGCGGTGTGTCCACTCACAGGATGAGTGGCACTGCCCAATACTGTCACTATTGCGGTGTGTCCACTCACAGGATGAGTGGCGCTGCCCAATACTGTCACTGTGGCGGTGTGTCCACTCACAGGATGAGTGGCACTGCCCAATACTGTCACTATTGCGGTGTGTCCACTCACAAGATGAGTGGCGCTGCCCAATACTGTCACTATGGCGGTGTGTCCACTCACAGGATGAGTGGCGCTGCCCAATACTGTCACTCATGGCGGTGTGTCCACTCACAGGATGAGTGACGCTGCCCAATACTGTCACTATGGCGGTGTGTCCACTCACAGGATGAGTGGCGCTGCCCAATACTGTCACTATGGCGGTGTGTCCACTCACAGGATGAGTGGCGCTGCCCAATACTGTCACTGTGGCGGTGTGTCCACTCACAGGATGAGTGGCGCTGCCCAATACTGTCACTATGGCGGTGTGTCCACTCACAGGATGAGTGGCGCTGCCCAATACTGTCACTATGGCGGTGTGTTCACTCACAGGATGAGTGGCGCTGCCCAATACTGTCACTATGGCGGTGTGTCCACTCACAGGATGAGTGGCGCTGCCCAATACTGTCACTATGGCGGTGTGTCCACTCACAGGATGAGTGGCGCTGCCCAATACTGTCACTGTGGTGGTGTGTGCCCAATACTGTCACTCACTCACAGGATGAGTGGCGCTGCCCAATACTGTCACTATGGCGGTGTGTCCACTCACAGGATGAGTGGCGCTGCCCAGTAAACTCGCCCCTTGGGATAAAATTTAAACAAATATATGGCACCTCTACTCTTCACTGGTTCTATTCTGCATTTTCTTCCTTATCTTTCGTTCCAGTATGCTGTTAGTCCACTGTGCAAATTTGGGACCTGGCCCTCCAGTATCTTCCATGTATATATTATTTCATATGTTTCTCGTCTCCTTTCCAAAGAGAACATTTTGAGAGCTTTGAGACGGTCCCAATAATTGATATGTTTTATCGTGTCTATGCTATATTATGTTCCCCTGTATGCGTGTATATGGTCCCTGTATTCTCTCTAGTTCAGCAATCTCTCCTGCTTTGAAGGGGTCAGTGAGTACCGAGCAGTACTCAAGACGGGACAACACCAGTGATGTAAATAGTATTAACATTACTGTGGAGTCTCTGGATGTGAACGTTCTCATAATCCATCATTCTCCTGGCCGCCGCCGCCGCTATATTTGCTCGGTTGTGTTCACAAAATGTCTATAACCTATAATAGGTATAGGTTAAGTAATAATTGTAATTACGAAGCAATAAGATGCTTATCTTAAGATACTAACAAGGTTAGGTAAGGTCGGTGTTTTCTATGAATCTTTTTAAGGGTATCTATTAGGTTTAGTATATCACCTATGCACGTAGTTAATAAGTCAATATTGACTTTACGAATTTGCGAGAACGGGTTGCAATGTCAGGTCGTCAGACATCATAATTCTCAGATCTTTTACATACTGAGTACATCTGACTGTTTCCTGTACTCTGTATTCCGTTTAACTTCCTCGTTTCCGGAGACCAACCTTCACTAGACCTAACTATACCGCAAATTCCAAAATATTTTAATATGCATTCTTATCTTCAATAATTCTGATTTTGAGTATATATTGCTTTAATATATATATATATACGTCTTTTTTTGTTTTGGGGGAGGGGTTGGCCCCCAGCTTGGACGAGCGGTTCCTGGGGGTGGAGTGGTTCGGTAGTTGGGCTCTGCCTGTGGGCGAGCAGACCCTCCACCTGCCTGGCCAGCAGACATAGCGCCAGTCTGCTGGTGAGACTTAGCTGTGGTGGCTGCTGTTTGATAGTCTGCAGCTGTGTGCTGCTCTTGTGTTCCGTTATAAGCTTGACACGAGTAGAGAATAAAACAAAGAGAATTCTTTTGAGTCTTGTTCTGATGCGGTTTAGTCTTTGTGTGTGTCGTGTCCAGGTGTCCACTCGACACCCGCGTCCAGTCGACACCCGCGTCCAGTCGACACCCGGGTCCAGTCGACACCCGCGTCCAGTCGACACCCGGGTCCAGTCGACACCCGCGTCCAGTCGACACCCGCGTCCAGTCGACACCCGGGTCCAGTCGACACCCGCGTCCAGTCGACACCCGCGTCCAGTCGACACCCGCGTCCAGTCGACACCCGCGTCCAGTCGACACCCGCGTCCAGTCGACACCCGCGTCCAGTCGACACCCGCGTCCAGTCGACACCCGCGTCCAGTCGACACCCGCGTCCAGTCGACACCCGGGTCCAGTCGACACCCGCGTCCAGTCGACACCCGCGTCCAGTCGACACCCGCGTCCAGTCGACACCCGGGTCCAGTCGACACCCGCGTCCAGTCGACACCCGCGTCCAGTCGACACCCGCGTCCAGTCGACACCTACAACTTCGAGCGTCGAGTACAGGTTGGTGGAGTGTCTTCTGTATCGCAACTCGGATGCAAACATAGTGTGAAACATTCCTAGACAATTGTCTTGTGTACGACCCGGAGAGAGGTCCTTAGTGTGTAGTGGAGATCTTCAAGTATGACCTCGTAACGATCTCTGAGGTAGTTAAGAGAAGCAACACCTATAATGTGAGAAAAAAAAGGGGGCCATATGATTTGTTTATACAAGCCTTCTTCCCCTATAACTTCTCTATAACCCTCTTACACCTGCTTGTGACTTATTTTACAACTCTGGGTTTGTGTTTGTCAAACTGCTTCAGGTTGTGAGTTAAAATGCTTACTAAGGCAAGCCGTAGGTCAGGTGAGAGCAGCTTGGGCAGCCCTTCCTGTGGAATAGGATATGTGACAGACTAAAGGTGCGACATTCTCTAAGGTTAGGTCTTCCTACAACCTCAATACAACCTGGGAACCGTCCCTACAATATCCGTATAGCCCTTACAACTTCACAACCTCTCCCTCACCCCTTATAACCTCACTATCGCTCCAAACTTCCGCTCCTACAACCACACACACACACACAACCGGTCCTACAACCTCCCTACCACAGTTTCACAACCTCACTACTGCCTCTACATCCACATTACTGCCTCTATAACCTCAAAATCGTCTCCCCCCAACCTCTCCACAACCCCCGCCGCCCTCACCCCCAGCGCCACCCCCCCCCCACACACACACACACACACACACACACACACACACACACACACACACACACACACATACACACACACATTCTAGAATTGACATTCACATTTTAGAATTCTATGATAAAGTAACAAGGATAAGGCAGGACAGAGAAGGCTGGGCAGACTGCATATTTCTTGACTGCCAAAAGGCCTTTGATACGGTACCGCACATGAGACTGCTATACAAACTTGAGAGGCAGGCAGGAGTAAGCGGAAAGGCCCTAGTATGGGTGAAGAACTACCTAACAGGAAGGAGCCAGAGGGTAATGGTAAGGGGCGAAAAGTCGGACTGGCGAACAGTAACAAGTGGAGTACCTCAAGGATCGGTGCTGGGACCAATCCTCTTTCTAATTTACGTAAATGATATGTTTACAGGAGTGGAATCATACATGTCAATGTTTGCGGATGACGCAAAATTAATAACAAGAGTTGTGACAGACGAGGATTGTAGGATCCTCCAAGAGAACTTAAACAGGCTGCAGAGATGGTCAGGAAAATGGCTACTGGAGTTTAACACCAGTAAATGTAAAGTTATGGAAATGGGATCAGGTGACAGGAGACCAAAGGGACAGTACACAATGAAGGGGAACAGCCTACCTGTAACGATTCGAGAAAGAGACCTGGGAGTGGATGTGACACCTAATCTAACTCCTGAGGCACATATAAATAGGATAACGACAGCAGCGTACTCTACACTGGCGAAAATTAGAACTTCATTCAGAAACCTAAATGAGGAGGCTTTTAGGGCGCTTTACACTGCCTACGTGAGACCCGTCTTAGAGTATGCCGCGCCATCATGGAGCCCCACCTGAAGAAACACATAAAGAAACTGGAGAAGGTTCAGAGGTTTGCGACGAGGCTTGTCCCAGAGTTACGAGGGATGGGATATGAAGAGCGGCTGAAGGAACTGAACCTTACGACACTAGAGAAAAGAAGGGAGAGAGGAGATATGATAGGGACATATAAAATACTCAGGGGAATTGACAAAGTGGAAATAGATGAAATGTTCACACGTAATAATAACAGAACGAGGGGACATGGGTGGAAACTGGAAACTCAGATGAGTCACAGAGATGTTAGGAAGTTTTCTTTTAGCGTGAGAGTAGTGGAAAAATGGAATGCACTTGGGGAACAGGTTGTGGAAGCAAATACTATTCATACTTTTAAAACTAGGTATGATAGGGAAATGGGACAGGAGTCATTGCTGTAAACAACCGATAGCTAGAAAGGCGGGATCCAAGAGTCAATGCTCGATCCTGCAAGCACAAATAGGCGAGTACAACTAGGTGAGTACACACACACACACACACACACACACACACACACACACCACACACACACACCACACACAACACACACACACACACACACACACACACACACACACACACACACACACACACACACACACACACACACACACACATACACACACACACACACACACACACACACACACACACCACACACACCACACACACCACACACACCACACACACACACACACACACACACACACACACACACACACACACACACACACACACACACACACACAGGGAAGACCCCCCCCCCCCCCGCCACATAACACGATGACAGATGTAATTTTACAATTTAAAAGTCTTTTGTGTTGAGGCAATGGAGCTTAACCTGAGAGGGAGGGGGGGGGATGAGGGGAACTATGGGGAAGTGGCGTGTTTTGTGGGGGGGGGGGGGGATGTTGTGTTTGGGAGGGGGGAGGGGGGAGATGTTGTGTTTGGGAGGGGGGAGATGTTGTGTTTGGGAGGGGGGAGGGGGGAGATGTTGTGTTTGGGAGGGGGGAGGGGGGAGATGTTGTGTTTGGGAGGGGGGAGGGGGGGAGATGTTGTGTTTGTGGGTGAGGGGGGGAGGGGGGATGTTGTGTTTGGGAGGGGGGAGGGGGGGATGTTGTGTTTGTGGGGGAGGGGGGGATGTTGTGTTTGGGAGGGGGGAGGGGGGGATGTTGTGTTTGTGGGGGAGGGGGGGGATGTTGTGTTTGTGGGGGAGGGGGGAGATGTTGTGTTTGTGGGGGGAGGGGGGGATGTTGTGTTTGGGAGGGGGGAGGGGGGGGATGTTGTGTTTGTGGGGGAGGGGGGGATGTTGTGTTTGTGGGGGAGGGGGGGATGTT
>NW_025573277.1:35000-45000 GCF_020424385.1 Procambarus clarkii
ATAAACATTATTATTATTATATAACAAAAGAGCATCCCTAGGACAATTAACACTGAACCCACAAAGGCTCGTTGAACATTTTGAAAATAAATAATTTTCAAACACTAGCCTGGATTTGGAGAATTTAAGTACCAATTAAACAGACATAATAGAGATTTCCAGCAAGATTTTTCAACACAAACACCTCACAGAAGCTGTAGATTCCAGCGGGTGTTGCGGAAGTGTGTGAAGCTGGGAGAGAGAAAGAGTACCTCCCAGGAGGAAAACTAAGAGTCACAGTGAGAGGAGAGATAAGAGAGTGGAGAGGAAACAGATGATATCTATACCTTCTAATATACACATCAGTGACCATGACAAAATAATTATTTTCCTTGATATCATTAATTGGCAACAACTAATTACAGTTGCTTTGTGTGTGTGTGTGTGTGGGTGTGTGGGTGTGTGGGTGTGTGTGGGGGGGTGTGGGTGTGTGGGGGACAAGCGGTGTGTGTAAGTGAAGATATCGAGGACCTACTAGGCTAGCCACTCACCCTGCCCAGGATACAACCCCCACAACAGTTGGCTAACTCCTGGGGGGTCTATTATACTGCTAGGTGAACAGGTATACCAGGAGAAAGAAAACGTGCTGTAGATGTGGCTTAGTAAATGGCCTCTAGACTTTAACTTAGACAACTGCATAGTTGTGGAGAGAGGAGTATAAATGAGAAGGTCTATACACAGCCTTGGGGTGAGGCAGCTATGATGGCAGGCGGATTGTCCGCCCCGCTGACACGGTGTGTGTACTAACCTAGTTGTGCTTGCGGGGGTTGAGCTCTGGCTCTTTGGTCCCGCCTCTCAACTGTCACTCAACTAATGCAGTTCCTGAGCCTATTGGGCTCTATCATATCTACATTTGAAACTGTGTATGGAGTCAGCCTCCACCACATCACTGCCTAATGCATTCCATTTGTCAACCACTCTCACTGAAAAAATTCTTTCTAATATCTCTGTGGCTCATTAGGGCACTCAATTTCCACCTGTGTCCTCTAGTGCGTGTGCCCCTTGTGTTAAATAGTCTGTCTTTATCTACCCTATCAATTTCTCTGAGAATCTTGTATGTGGTGATCATGTCCCCTCTAACTCTTGTCTCCCAGTGACGTGAGGTTTAATTCCCGTAGTCTCTCCTCGTAGCTCATACCTCTCAGCTCGGGTACTAGTCTGGTGGCAAATCTTTGAACCTTTTCCAGTTTAGTCTTATACTTGAATAGATATGGACTCCATACTGGAGCTGCATACTCCAGGATTGGTCTGACATATGTGGTATACAAAGTTCTGTAAGATACCTTACACAAGTTTCTAAAGGCCGTTCTTATGTTAGCTAACCTGGCATATGCTGCTGATGTTATCCTCTTGATATGAGCTTCAGGGGACAGGTCTGGCGTGATATCAACCCCCAGGCCTTTCTCTCTCTGACTCTTGAAGTATTTCATCTCCCAAATGATACCTTGTATCTGGTCTCCTGCTCCCTACACCTATCTTCATTACATTACATTTGCTTGGGTTAAACTCTAACAACCATTTGTTCGACCATTCCTGCAGCTTGTCCAGGTCTTCTTGAAGCCTCAAGCTGTCCTCCTCTGTCTGAATCCTTCTCATAATTTTGGCGTCGTCAGCAAACATTGAGAGGAATGATTCTATACCCTCTGGGAGATCATTTACGTATATAAGAAACAGGATAGGTCCGAGTATAGAGCCCTATGGGACTGTCACCCCCTCACTGTAACTCTGTTTCCTAGTGTGTATTCACCTAGTTGTGCTTGCGGGGGTTGAGCTCTGCTCTTTCGGCCCGCCTCTCAACTGTCAATCAACTGTTTCTACTACTACTATTACTATTTTTCCCCACACCACACCCACACACCCCAGGAAGCGGCCCGTGACAGCTGACTAACTCCCAGGTACCTATTTACTGGTAGGTAACAGGGGCATAGGGTGAAAGAAACTCTGCCCATCGTTTCTCGCCGGCGCCCGGAATCGAACTCGGGACCCCCATCACGTGTCCAGCGTGCTGTCCGCTCGGCCACCGGCTCCCCCACTGTATGGGTGTGTGTGTGTGGGGGGGGGGGGAGTGGGAGTGGGTCGCATATGAGACTATAGACACAGCCATCTCCAGCATACACCCCCCCTCCCCCCCTCCCCCAGGGGGTACCCCCCCCCCACACTAATAAAATGGCAATAGTGAGTCAATAAGCCCGAGACTAACCCGTAACAACACGACGTGACGTTGATTACCCCTGATCTCCCCCTATTGTGTACCGTGGGGGAGGGTACACCCCCCTATTGTGCACCGTGGGGGAGGGTACACCCCCCTATTGTGCACCGTGGGGGAGGGTACACCCCCTATTGTGTACCGTGGGGAGGGTACACCCCCTATTGTGCACCGTGGGGGAGGGTACACCCCTATTGTGTACCGTGGGGGAGGGTACACCCCCATTGTGTACCGTGGGGAGGGTACACCCCCTATTGTGTACCGTGGGGGAGGGTACACTCCCTATTGTGTACCGTGGGGGAGGGTACACCCCCTATTGTGTACCGTGGGGGAGGGTACACCCCTATGTGTACCGTGGGGAGGGTACACCCCTATTGTGTACCGTGGGGAGGGTACACCCCCTATTGTGTACCGTGGGGAGGGTACACCCCCTATTGTGTACCGTGGGGGAGGGTACACCCCCTATTGTGTACCGTGGGGAGGGTACACCCCCTATTGTGTACCGTGGGGGAGGGTACACCCCTATTGTGCACCGTGGGGAGGGTACACCCCCTATTGTGCACCGTGGGGAGGGTACACCCCTATTGTGTACCGTGGGGAGGGTACACCCCCTATTGTGTACCGTGGGGGAGGGTACACCCCCTATTGTGTACCGTGGGGAGGGTACAACCCCATATTGTGTACCGTGGGGAGGTACACCCCCATATTGTGTACCGTGGGGAGGGTACACCCCCATATTGTGTACCGTGGGGAGGGTACACCCCCTATTGTGCACCGTGGGGAGGGTACACCCCCTAATGTGTACCGTGGGGAGGGTACACCCCCTATTGTGTATCGTGGGGGAGGGTACACCCCCTATTGTGTACCGTGGGGAGGGTACACCCCATATTGTGTACGTGGGGAGGGTACACCCCCTATTGTGTACCGTGGGGAGGGTACACCCCCCTATTGTGTACCGTGGGGGAGGGTACACCCCCTATTGTGTACCGTGGGGAGGGTACACCCCATATGTGTACCGTGGGGAGGGTACAACCCCTATTGTGTACCGTGGGGGGAGGGTACACCCCTATTGTGTACCGTGGGGAGGGTACACCCCTATTGTGTACCGTGGGGAGGGTACACCCCCTATTGTGTACCGTGGGGGAGGGTACACCCCCTATTGTGCACCGTGGGGAGGGTACACCCCCTATTGTGCACCGTGGGGAGGGTACACCCCCTATTGTGTACCGTGGGGAGGGTACACCCCCTATTGTGTACCGTGGGGGAGGGTACACCCCCTATTGTGTACCGTGGGGAGGTACACCCCATTATTGTGTACCGTGGGGAGGGTACACCCCCATATTGTGTACCGTGGGGAGGGTACACCCCTATTGTGTACCGTGGGGAGGGTACACCCCCTATTGTGTACCGTGGGGAGGGTACACCCCCTATTGTGTACCGTGGGGAGGGTACACCCCCTATTGTGTACCGTGGGGGAGGGTACACCCCCATATTGTGTACCGTGGGGAGGGTACACCCCCATATTGTGTACCGTGGGGGAGGGTACACCCCATATTGTGTACCGTGGGGAGGGTACAACCCCCTATTGTGTACCGTGGGGAGGGTACACCCCCTATTGTGTACCGTGGGGGAGGGTACAACCCCTATTGTGTACCGTGGGGGAGGGTACACCCCCCTATTGTGTACCGTGGGGAGGGTACACCCCCTATTGTGTACCGTGGGGGAGGGTACACCCCCTATTGTGTACCGTGGGGGAGGGTACACCCCCTATTGTGTACCGTGGGGGAGGGTACACCCCCTATTGTGTACCGTGGGGAGGGTACACCCCCTATTGTGTACCGTGGGGGAGGGTACACCCCCTATTGTGTACCGTGGGGAAAATTGTATACCAAGATCATAAGAGAGGAACTAGTTGAGCATTTCGAGAGAAGCCAAATCGCCTCACCCATCACACCACTAAACTACCCTGTTTTTACTACCTTGTAACACCTAACAAGTGTCTAACAAGTGTCTAACAAGTGTCTAACAAGTAGCAACAAGTGTCTAACAAGTGTCTAACAAGTGTCTAACAAGTGTCTAACAAGTAGCAACAAGTGTCTAACAAGTAGCAACAAGTGTCTAACAAGTAGCAACAAGTGTCTAACAAGTGTCTAACAAGTGTCTAACAAGTGTCTAACAAGTGTCTAACAAGTGTCTAACAAGTGTCTAACAAGTAGCAACAAGTGTCTAACAAGTAGCAACAAGTGTCTAACAAGTAGCAACAAGTAGCAACAAGTAGCAACAAGTAGCAACAAGTGTCTAACAAGTGTCTAACAAGTAGCCACAAGTGTCTAACAAGTAGCAACAAGTGTCTAACAAGTGTCTAACAAGTGTCTAACAAGTAGCAACAAGTGTCTAACAAGTGTCTAACAAGTGTCTAACAAGTAGCCACAAGTGTCTAACAAGTGTCTAACAAGTAGCAACAAGGTAACAAGAGGGGCCGCTGGACCACTATACGGGATGGCTATTCCTACATTACAGTTCCTTGACCGAGAATGGAAAACGGATTGCATTTTTCCTTGACTGGCAGGAAGTCTTCGGCCTAGTGCCCCACACGTGGGGAAGGCGAAGGTCCGGTGTAGACACACAGGAGACTTAAGCCAAACTCTGGTGAGTTACGTGGGTGGAGGCAGACTCCATATATGTTGCTTCATATGTGGTATATGGGCATGTGACAGGCTCCAGTAAGCTCGGGGGACATACTTCAGTCAATTAGGGACTGGAGAGGTGGGACCCAAGAGGCGTAGCTCATCCCCCATATTTATAACTATGTGAGTACAGTTACATGATTATACTTGCGTGTTCACACACACACACACACACACACACACACACACACACACACACACACACACACACACAGGATTTATGTGTGAGGGGAGAGTTATTGTAATTGATAACATCGGAGATTGTGTCTCGGATTGTCGCGCTGAGGGCTGGTGAGGGATGAGGGGAGAGTGAGTGAGGGGAGAATGAGGGGGAGAGTGAGGGGAGAGTGAGTGAGGGCAAGACTCAGAATAGAAATTGATGCACAGACAAAGGTAAAGAGATAGAGAGGGAAGGAAGGAAGGAATAGCAGGAATAAGGAAGAAGGTAGATTAATGGAGAGGGAGAGGGAGGGAGAGGGGGAGGGGGGGGAGAGAGAGACGGGGTGGGGGGGGAAGAGAGAGAGAGAGAGAGAGGGGGGGGAGGGAGCGAGAGAGGGAGAGAGAGAGAGAGAGAGAGGGAGGGTGGGGAGAGAGAGATGAGAGAGAGAGAGAGAGAGAGGGGTGGGGGGATGGGAGAGAGAGAGAGAGAGGGGTTGGGGGAGAGAGAGGGGGGTGGGGGGAGGGGAAAGAAGAAGAGAGAGGGGTGGGGGGGGAGAAAGAGAGAGAGAGAGGGGTGGGGGGGAGAAAAGAGAGAGAGAGAGAGGGGGGGGGGGGAGAAAGAGAGAGAGAGAGAGGGGTGGGGGGGAGAAGAGAGAGAGAGAGAGAGAGGGGTGGGGGGGAGAGAAAGGAGAGGGCGAGAGAGAGGGGTGGGGGGAGAGAGAGAGGGGTGAGGGGTGGAGAGAGAGAGAGGGGTGGGGAGGAGGAGAGAGAGAGAGAGGGTGGGGGGGGAGGGAGAGAGAGAGAGAGGGTGGTTGGGGAGAGAGAGAGAGAGGGGTGTGGGGAGAGAGAGGAGAGAGAGAGGGGTGGGGGGAGAGAGAGAGAGAGAGGGGTGGGGAGAGAGAGAGAGAGAGAGAGAGAGAGAGAGAGAGAGACGAGAGGTGATGGAGAGAGAGAGAGGGGTGGGGAGAGAGAGAGGGAGGGGTGGGGAGAGAGAGAGCGGGGGTGGGGGGGTGGGGGGTGAGAGAGAGAGAGGGAGGGGCTAAATAACCATATAAAACACCGAGACAATATAGTCCATGGATTACATAGTGGATGTAATGAGGGGGGAGGGGAGTGTGTCAGCGCGCGCGCGCGCGCGCACGCACACACACACACACACACACACACACACACACACACACACACACACACACACACACACACACACACACACACACACACACACACCAACACACACACACCAACACACACACACACACACCAACACACACACACACACCAACACACACACACATACCAACACACACACACACCAACACACACACACACACCAACACACACACACACCACACACACACACACACCAACACCCACACCAACCACACCCACCAACCACACACACACACACACACCAACACACACACACCAACACACACACACCAACACACACACACACACACACACACACACCAACACACACACACACACACACACACACACACACACACACACACACACACACACACACAACCTCTGTACTAAAGAACGAGCTAATCAAAGAAATGGACTAATATGACCCAATTTGCGGATTACGCACCCAACCATTGCTCTTTTTATTGTTCCTTAATGACGCCAATTAAGCCTCATAATTATTTCAATAAAATATCTGATTCCAGATCTTGTATTTCCATTCCCCGGCAGATTTAATTACCCGGTAGTTAGCGAGGTCGTAACAACACAACTGGCTTACCTGGAGCCACGTTAACGACCTTTTCAAACGAAGTGTCGCTCTTTCTCTCATTGTAGTTGAACTATTCGTAAGGTTTTGTCCTGTCGACCTTCCGATCATGTTGATTTTTGTACGAAAATCAAAATTTTTTTTGTCCTGTAAATAAAAATATTTTTTTGTATACTGTAAATCAAAATTTCTTTTGTCCACCTTAAATCAAAATATTTGTTTTTGTCCACCGTAAATCAATATTTTCTTGTCCTCCATAAATCAAAATACTTTTTTGTCCATTGTAAATCAAAATATTTGTTGTGTCGAACGTAAATCAAAATATTTTTTTTGTCCACCGTAAATCAAAATAATTTTTTGTCCACCGTAAATCAAAATAATTTTTTGTCCAACGTAAATCAAAATAATTTTTTGTCCAACGTAAATCAAAATAATTTTTTGTCCAACGTAAATCAAAATAATTTTTTGTCCAACGTAAATCAAAATAATTTTTTGTCCACCGTAAATCAAAATAATTTTTTTGTTCACTGTAAATCAAAATTTTTTTGTCCACCCTAAATCAAAATATTTTTTTTTGTCCATCGTAAATCAAAATTTTTTTTTTGTCCACCGTAAATCAGAATATATATTTTTTGTCCACTGTAAATCAAAATAATTTTTTTGTCCTCCGTAAATCAAAAAATTTTGTTTACTGTAAATCAAAATAATTGAGTGGTCAAATTAGAGCATTTTTTCTTTATAAGAATTCTTCAAAATGATAAAGATTTCTTAATGAAAATAATTCTTGTGAGGAATATAGAGAAAATTCCTCCTAAGGAGACCTGATCAACGGGACTATGATACCTACGTCAGGCTGAGAGTAGCTGCGCCTAACAGCCTGGTTGACCAGACCGCTAACGAAGAGGTGTCAGCGAGAGAGGAGTGATCGTCAGTAACTACCTCACTGGTAACGAAGACTCATCACACAAGGCTCGTTATGTGACCAAGTGGTTGTGCTGTGAACCACCTCCTCTTGTCTTAAAATCTTCGTTAAAGTCTACTCCTTCTATCTGGTCATTTAACGAACTCGTAAACTATCCTACGATGAGCTTCACAACCCCCCCCCCCCCCTGCCTGCCTGCCTGCCTCGCTATCCACTAAGCCGCATCAAAAGATATCAGGATAAACCCAGTTTGACATCTTCTATTAACGATATGGTTCGCTACGGCTTTTAATAATGATACGGTTCGCTGCGAGACCACCAGATAATTTGCTTTGTCTAGACGATAACTACCTCGTTACGATAAGAGCGAATGTCGCGGTAACCGCTGTTAAACTTTGCATCTGTTTCATCTGATGGGGAGGTGGAGGGCCTAGTTGATGGTCCTGTAACTTGTAATATTAACTTGTGTGTGTGTAATTGCCTAAGTGTAATTACAGGAGCTACGCTCGTGGTGTCCCGTCTTCCCAGTACTCTTTGTCGCATAACGCTTTGAAATTACTGACGGTCTTGGCCTCCACCACCTTCTCACTTAGCTTGTTCCAACCGTCTACCACTCTGTTTGCGAAAACAGTGTGTGTGTACTCACCTAGTTGTGTTTGCGGGGGTTGAGCTTTGGCTCTTTGGTCCCGCCTCTCAACCGTCAATCAACTGGTATACAGGTTCCTGAGCCTACTGGGCTCTATCATATCTACACTTGAAACTGTGTATGGAGTCAGCCTCTACCACATCACTTCCTAATGCATTCCATCTGTTAACTACTCTGACACTGAAAAAAGTTCTTTCTAACGTCCCTGTGGCTCATTTGGGTACTAAATTTCCCACCAGTGTTAAATAGATTGTCTTTATCTACCCTGTCAACTTTACCCTACCTTGAACTTTATAGATGGTGATCATGTCTCTCCTAACTCTTCTGTCTTCCAGGGTCGTGAGATTCAGTTCCAGTAATCTTTCCTCGCAGCTCATTCCTCTCAGCTCGGGGACTAGTCTGGTGGCATACCGCTGAACCTTTTCTAACATCGTTTTGTGTTTGACTAGATGTGAACTCCATGCTGGAGCCGCATATTCCAGTATTGGTCTGACATATGTGGTATACAAGGTTCTGGATGATTCATTTCACAAGTTTCTGAATGCAGTTCTTATGTTGGCCAGCCTTGCATACGCCGCTGATGTTATTCTTTTGATATGGGCTTCAGGGGACAGTTCTGACGTGATATCAACCCCTAGATCTTTCTCTCGTCCTGACTCCTGAAGGATATCCTCTCCCAACTGGTACCTTGTGTTTGGCCTTCTGATCCCTTCGCCTATCTTCGTCATATTGCACTTGCTCGAGTTAAACTCTAGTAGCCATTTGTTGGACTATTCCTTCAGTCTGTCCAGATCATCCTGTAGCCTCTTGCAATCCTCCTTTGTCTTAATCCTTCTCATAATTTTAGCATCATCGGCAAACACTGAGAGGAATGAGTCTATACCTTCTGGAAGATCATTCATGTAATATCAGAAACAAGATAGGACCGAGTACAGAGCCCTGTGGGACTCCGCTGGTGACATTACGCCAGTCTGAAGTCTCACCCCTCACTGTAACTCTCTGCTTCCTGTTATTTAGGTACTCCCTTATCCACTGGAGCACCTTACTACTTACTCTTGCCTGTTTCTCCAACTTATGCACCAGCCTTTTATGGGGTACTGTGTCAAACCCTTTCTGACAGTCCAAGAAAATGCAGTCTGCCCACCATTCTTTCTTGCTTAATGTATGTTGCTTGGTCATAGAATTCTATTAAACCTGTGAGACACGACTTGCCATCCCTGAACCCATGCTGGTGACGTGTTACAAAGTCCCTTCTCTCCTGGTGTGCTACCAGGCTTGTTATCACCATCTTCTCCAGCACCTTGCATGGTATACAAGTTAAGGACACCGGCCTGTAGATTAGGGCCGCCTGCCTATCCCTCTTTTTGTAGATTGGGACTACGTTAGCTGTCTTCCAACTCTCTGGCAGGTCCCCTGTTTCCAGTGACCTGTTATACACCATAGAGAGTGGCACACAAAGTGCTTCTGTCCCCTCTTTTAGCATCCACGGTGAGATTCCATCAGGCCCAACAGCCTTAGACACATCTAGATCGAGCCGATACCTTCTAACCTCATCTCTGGTAATTTCAATATCCAAAGCTGCTTGGTTTGTCGCCACCCTTCT